>CACVBS010000024.1:4832-173716 GCA_902728275.1 Cyclocybe aegerita
CGTTGCTATCACTGTCAGAATCAGACGAATCATTCGCAGAAGCATCGCCATCACTTGAAGAATCCGATGAGCTGCTATTGCTCTTTGAGCGCCTGCGTTTGCTCTTCTTTGACCTCCTTCCTCGTGGAACCAACGCATCTTCCCCCAACACCCTCCGTGCTGCTTTGACGACGTTTTCCACTGATGGCATAACCTTCACATCTCTGGCAGCATCGGTCATGTCGAGTCGTTGCTTAATCAACTTCCTCGTCGCCTTGGGCAGGCCATTCCAGAAGTACCGATTACTGTCCAGTGTGCTGATCTTGTTCTTGGCAACTAGGAACTTCGCCATTGGCTTGAAATGTGAGTAATACTTCATAAAACGTTCCTCCGTGTTGATGCGTTTTTCAGCTGTCGCCTTCGTCAATTTCTCCAAGTCGCGCACAGTGTATGCCTCGCCTTCCTCGGCACCCGGATACTGCTCCAAAACCTCCTTTTTGAAAGCAGCCCAATCCTTCGGAGTTGCGCTGTAGGCGTCCAGAGACTTCCAAAACTTCCTCGTGCTCTTCTCAGCCACATACTTCAACACCCACTTCATCTTCTCCTCGTCCTTCAAGCTTGCTACCTTTGCCAACTCCTCAAAGTCTTCGAAAAATTCCAACAGCTCCTCTACCTTCCCTTTCCAGTCCGGGCTCTTCTTTGACCCAGGGGTGGGCATCTTGCTAGGGTCTGATGACATCGTGTTTATGGAAACCACGTTCGCAGCGGCTGATTGAGTGAGTATATGCGCTTCGGATGACTGATCTGACTGATTTTCTTGCGTCTGCAAAGTTTTTGCGGGGTTTCGTCTACCTGCCCTTGGTGGATTTTTGTGTATGTTGCTGGTAAGCTGCTCTTGAACGATCTCGTCGTCTTGTTCGTTGTAATCTGCTGATTCTTTGATGATACGATAGCCAACCTCGGCGATGTCTTCCTCGATGTCGGAAGCTGGTGGCACTCGTCCTGGTACTCCTTTTCTCGGTGGTAGTACCCTAGAACGGCCAACCTCGTTCTTCTGACGACGGGATTTTGACGTGGCGTTTGACTTCGGTAGAACGGTATTGGGATGTACGGGATGAGGATCAGCCGTTTTGGCTTATCCCCTCGCGGTGGGCTCCAAGTGAATGACAGTAAGTCGGTATGAGTTCGGATGGATAAAGGCCAAGGCTGTATGATACACGGAATGTAGAATAAGTGAAGTCTCGATGCATGAATCCGAAAGCTAAGTCCTAGGCGAGACGCGTCACAGATCATGTGATCGTGCAGTCACCGTAAACCAACGTCGCATCGTAGCCAACCTCTCCCTCCTACACCACAATTTCCGAAGATAGCTCATAATGCCCGAGAAATGACAATATCGTCCTTCAGGTGGATAAAGCTTCCTCGTACTTTGGCCTAATGATTTTTTTGTGGATTTGACTGTACTCGGTTAATCCGACGAAAGTAACCTCGGCCTCAATAGCGGTTATTTCTAGAACCATCCAGCGCCCGCCGGATCAGAAGTCCCCCGATCCTGTTAGCAAATTACTATATCCGCTTCCCCTCTTGCCCCTGGTCATGTCTCCTTTGTCCACCATTTTGCGGTTCTAAACGCTATAGTTGACCTTGAAACCGCCAATGGCTGTGACAGAACGACAATCCACCTTTGGCGAGGCCTCGTTGACATCCAAAAACGCGGGGGCCAGTGGAGAAGATCTAAACACGAGTCGAGCAAGGTACGTTATCGCGCTTAGATTTGGTGGGCATTGGACCTCTCAACTCGATTTTGTTATTCCAACGACAGCAAATGCCCCGGCATGAATTATGAGACTTACGTGAAAGCGATCCTATGCGAGTCGTCGAAGGAATTGATAGAATTCGCAAGCCGCGACCCCAAGGCGAGTCGCCTTTGTTCATCCTTCAATCCAAGCTCTGAACCCCCTCCAGGACAAATGCGAAAGATGTGTCTCCTTCTCTCTGCCGTGTCTGCAGGATGAGATGAATGCCTGGCGCTGCAAGGCCTGTTTGGGGGTTGGTAACGCTGGACCATGCTCTTGGAAGAAATCCTTTATCGTCCAATACACGGCCAAGAATCTTGGATTATCCCTTACCGACGCTGAGGAGAAGTACGAGAAGAGTGGCGGTCGTACTGCACGGCATAATCAAGGGGCTTTAAAGCAGCTCAAGCAGATTGCTATGGTCAGCGGCCAATTTGACGGCTCCGAGCCCCCCAAAAAGGCATGCGAAGGGGGCAATGCGGCGGCGCCTCATGGGAAGAGCTCTTCGTTGAAGAGAGCCATGTCTTGTTTATTCATCCCCTCTGGCCCTAAGAAGAGCGTGGATGCAAGCGACCCCCGGTCTCCGCCATCGAAGAAGCCGAAGCTCAGAGACAATGCGGAAGTTACGCCCACAGGACCTGATGTGACGAAGAAACCAGTTGTCCCGCCAGGGGATCCATCACCCAATCCTGCATCACCCACCTCTGCTTCTGCCAGTCCGAAGTCCCCCAATATACCGCCACTAGATATCAAGCGCTGCGCATCAGCATTAGCGAACGTTTCGAAACGCGGTACCTCAGCCGACGATGCACAGTACCAGGCCGCGCTGGATCTCGTGTTGCAACGAGCATTAGAGGACAAGAACTCAGCTGGCGTCACGATAGCACGCCTGGAAGCTCAAGCTAGAGAGAAGGCGGAAGAGGCCGAGAGGATGGAGGCGGAAGAGGCCGAGAGGATGAAGGCGTCCATTACGAGGTTGGAAAAGGAGAAGACATTCAGTGCGTGTTCTATATATCTCGTTGCGCGGAGGCAAGGGCTGACATACTGGCATACGTTACAAAGTCAGAGCGCAGTTGGCAGACAAGATGCAGGTGTGTAGTCAGCTACAAGCCAAGCTTGCCGCATCGGAGGCTCAAGGTCGTTTCTGTCTTTTTAATACACAAAAATAGCTGACTTCGTTCATAACCTCTTACAGCTACAAGCCAGTCTGCCGATGTAAAGAGACTTTTGGCAAACTTCAACCGCGAGATTGAGACGACACTGAAACCCATGGTTGGAGCATCACCCCAATGATTCACATTTTTTATACCCAAGTTATAGTTGTTTAGCAGTACTGGTTAATCTACCTACATTCGACCGACATGTCATTTACAGCACTTAACTCAGATAATTGTGGAACGGTTAAACAATGGAACTCCTACCGCGACTAGGATCATACTGTTGGATTTGGGGAGGCAAACGCGCCCGAGCAGCGCACAGGTTCCACGTACGCGGCTCGTGTCAGCACGGCCCGTCTCATGCTTGCAGATAGGTATTTTGTCTTTATGTTCACTTTCATTTTACTTCCGTCTACTCTACTTCACATCTAGAGTACATATAAACATTCTACGTTATCTCGTTGCCGTTCTTATCATGCATCGGCTGCTCTTTTGTGTTTTATCTTCACATGGCTCTCCTGGGCAGTCGAGCCCATTTATACCGCGCCGTTTTCGTTAGCGCTCCCTCAGCCGTTTTTCCAAACGCTGAGGTGAGCTTTCTAGTTTATGATCTTCTATTCATATGCTTACATCCTGTACCTAGCTATTCTTAGGTACTAGTCAATGTTACAGCCGTTTTTCCAAACGCTGAGCTATTCTTAGTTGTTTCACACATACCACTCGATCGATATGTCCATGCATGATCAACCCCTCTTCCCCGTAATGTACAATATTCTCTACCTGGACTTCCCTTGCATTAGTGATCGGGACCTTGTCCCACAATCGAGCTCATTTCTGAAGCCGAACTGAGATAAAAGGTTTCCATCTTTGGTTGTGTTAGAATGCACGTGCCCCACTATACGGGTCGCCAATTATACGGGTCGCCAATTCAGATCACTGACAGATCAATCATCGATTTCATCAGCGATACATACTGTGACCCAACCAGATTGTAGACGTTGCTCCGCTTGTACATAACGCCCACCATGGTTCCAGAATCTGAAGCACCTGCTCTCTCACCCCCTGAATCCTCCAAACCTCCGGCTGCTCAACAGCGAACTATTACCGGAATGACGACGGGTAACTTTATTGGACGCGTAAAGCCCATTTTATCAAGACGACAAGCGCCAGGAGAAATAGACAGCTGGTTATTTCAGGAGAACGAGCTGGACTTGCCACAACCTACAAGGCTTATACGCAAGAAGATATACGTGGACGTCTCGGACGACCCAGTTTCCCCGCCGGCGAAAAGAACAAAACTTTCTTAGGACAAGGAAGATCACGTCCCGAGAGGACGTCGACTCACCAGGGCTGCAGTACAACGTGGTTCTGTCTCGGATGTTGGATGCAGCGCTTCAACAAAACTTGGTGCTCCGATCGATGAGGTTCAATACCAGGAAGCTTTAGATATCGTGCTTCAAAAGACGATAGAGGACAAGAACACGGCAAACCTTACAGTCACCCGTCTGGAGGTGGAAAAGCAGCAGCAGCAGCAGGAGCTGAAGAAGCTCAAGGAGGAGACCAAAAAGCTGAAGGAGCGTCTTGGCAAATCGGAAAGCGAGCAGCGACAGAGTGAGTTCTCGCCACACGGCATGAAGAAACACAAATTGACACTCCATTCCGTCGAAGCAAAAAAGGAGTTAACTTCTAAAGCAAAAGAGTGCAATCAGCTTCGGATTCAACTTGCTGCGTCGGAAACCCAAGGTGAGTCTCGTTTGCAATGCGTGCAGGACGGTCCATGACCTCCTCAAAGCAACCAAGCGATCAGCCGACGTGAAGAAGCTATTGGCGGATTTCAGCTCCCAAATTGATATGGCATCGTTACCCCAGGCTGCAGCTGCTTCAACTTGATAAATTATGATAAATCATACCCGAACCACTCTTACAGACTGCTAACTTTCCTAACATGATACAATGCTCGACTATATGCTTCATTCATAACCGAATACAACTCAGATGACGATGGAAGATGCTACCGCGATCGGGTCCAGCACGTCGTACTTCTTCGTCTGGTCATCCATATCCCTGCTATGTTCTCTCAACACTTTCGAGAGCACGGTAAGGTCGGCACGCAATGCCTTCCCCGCCTGAGCAAGGACCGCGTCTCGTGAGGACGCAACCGTGTCCGCGTAAGTGACGATATTGTCTTCCGACTCGACTTCGGCGGAGAGGAGGTATGGAATTTGAGCCATCAGGAGCCAAGCACTGTGCAGCTTGAGCGGAAGGGCATTCGAAACGTCGGCCTCTCCGAATTTCTGTAGCTCCTCCAATGAGGTAGGTAGCGGCGAATAGAGGGCTGCGGGCTTGTTGGGGACGAATGTCAGATAGTACTGCTGGAGGTAATTGACAGCACTGTGTTGAGGAGCGGCGATGTGGATGCACATCGTAACCATATCGATCAATCCGTCAAGCGTGGTGATAGTCGGGAACGTCGACATCCCACCACCTTGAGCTGACTGCATCTCGGCGCAGAAGGCGGAGACGTACTCGTCCGCGACGACATCCGCGTCGCCGTTGGGGTAGCGAGCAGAGAGTACTGTGGCCACGAAGCGGCGAAGGACGTCCCAGATCTTGATAATATTGCGAGCATATGCGTAGTTGTGGAATGGGCCCAAGGGGTCGTCGAGTTGGGCAAGTGGGAAACCGCGCCGCTTGAGGTCGGCAGGAACATAGGAGCCGGTGAAGTCGAAGGATTTGTATGCGTTTCGGCATACTTCGTACAGTTCGGGGAGCTAAGCCAAAAGGATCAGGACCCTGCGTTATTTTTAGAATAAAAGACTTGCCTTAAACCCCGTGTTCTTCGATATCATCTGGGGTACCATCAGCTCACGAGCTAACGCGTTCAACGACAGCGTCGTATTCCAGTGCGGCTTGAGAAGCGTAATGAGGATATGCGAATCAGGGAAACTCCGCTGAGCTCCAACGATGATCGCCTCCTCGAGCAGATGCGTGTTCACGAGATGCACGACGAATTCATGCACGGCCCAATCCGACACCTGCGCGCACATCTTCGCGTAGCGCCACGGCCAGTCGGTCTTCTCGTCTACCGCTGAGTGCTCAGGGTGCAAGCGGCGGTTGAAGATCGTAACACTGGTCGATGCGTCGATACTGCCTTTGTAGTCTAGGACGATGGCGAGGGGGTGGAGCTTCCCACTCGGGAAGAGCTGGAAGAGGACGACCGAGGCGCAGCCGAAGCGCGGGTGTGTGCCTGAGAGGTTGCCGTACGTCGATGTGATTTCCTCCGCTGGCTCTTTGCCCGCGGCAGCCCTCAAGCTGCTGTTGTCCTGCATGTAGAGCGACGCAGGGGGACACTCCCGTATTTGCCTCTCCATAGCGCCGTTCTCCTGTTGGCTTGCAGCCTGGAGGAACGCGTCGATCCACTCTGATGTGGCACATGTAATCGTCGTCGGATTTACACCTGTGAACTGTTGCTGCGCGAAGACGGCATCGGTGTACCAATCCTCGCGCAGGCCGATGTTCTCCGCCGCATACATGTTATGTGAGGTCCAGTTATGGAGGAACCGGTTCCGGTTCTCTAAGTATTTCATTGTGGCGCCTTCAGCCGATGGCGCGAGGTTCTCAAAGAAGTCGACGTCTGGGACGAGCGGGAAGGCAGCTTGGAGCGTATCGTACATCCTCTTGAAGTCGAAGATGAAGAGTTGCTCAGCGCGATCGGGGACTGGGAGGTTCTTAAGGTGCGGAGGGAAGTTGCCGCAGGTCTCCCATTGGTACAGATTCCGTTTGGACTTGAGGTTCTCTTCGTCTGATTTGTCCTTGTGGTGACACGGGCGGAGAGAAGACTGGTAGCCTGCAATGTCAAAGACCCAATCGATTCTTTTGACACTCATGTTAGAGCGTTTTTTCTGGATCAAATAACATGAAAAACGTACTTGTTTTTTACATCTTTGAAACTCTCCACGGCAAGACCGAGAGCTTCGTGGTAAGTGCTGGGAACCGAGGGCTTTCTGAGATAGGGGAAGCGGACAGCTTGCTTGTGTTGTTGGGGGTATAACGAGCTTGAGGTGTTAGCCATTCTGGATACGTGACTACTTGTGAGGAATGAAGATGCAGGTGTGTGTTATGCTGATATCGGAGCCTCGGAAAGATCTGGGGTTATATAGAAAATATTTATCTTTCTATTCTGCAGTTTCAATCATAAAATGAAGCAATATCATGAAACTATAGACCGAACTTACGAGAACTGTGATCGTTGTAATGGCACCGCAAGGGATTAACGGGACGCAATCAAGAGATAGCGAAGGCGTAGCTGACAATCCGATCGCGATTGTTGTCTCCGTCCATAGAGCGCCCGCAGATCATCGACACGTTTCAACAGCGAACATCTTTTGCGGCAGTGAAACGGCGGTGACAGTATGATATCATACCTGGGCAGCGCCACGATGATAAGAACTCCAAGAAAAAACCTGGACGTTGACCTTTGAACTTGGGATCTGTTCGATGGCGATGCAAGCTGCCAAGTGGTATCAGGAGCAGGTAGGCAGTGGCGACGAGAGAGCTAGTTGTTAGAGGAAGGCGAAGACAAGCTTAAGACGGTAAGTCTGCTCTCAAAATAGAAGACTGTGAGAGCCATAGGCCCAGAGTGAAAAAATTGTCCCGGACTGACGGGGTTCCTGCATGGCCACACCTGTCAAAGTGCGACGGCGCTTTCCCAGTTCCTCGAACGGTTCACTCCAGCAGCCGGAGTCGATCGAAGAGTAGGCTAGTGTTTCTTCTTATGTATCGTCCATCTTCTTCGTCTTGTTCTCTTTTTGTCTTCCACCGTTGTCCTTCCGAGTCAAGGAGTCAAGAATTGCTTGATCTCAGCGAAGGGCTTCATGTTCGATTTTCTTCGGTCTTCAGTATTCCGAAGCCAAGTTCCAGGATGCGAGAGTTGATTTTTGCGATGATGGATGAAAGTTGAGTTGAGGAAGGTTATGTAAGTATTCCACGAAGGATGTAGCCGGCAAACCCCGCTTCGCCAATCACGACCTCCGAAATACGACTGAAGTCTAAATAGGTCTTCCAACTTTCCAGCACCTAGGTCCAACGACCGTTGAAATGGTTGTTACGTTACTGGACTTATCCGAAGAGATACCTATATTAAAGGATAGACCTGCGACTACGACTGGACCGAATGCCTCGAGCCCGGCTTCGAAAGAAATATCCAGGTGACGTCCAGGCGCAATTTTCATGGTCTCACCCATTTCATATCAGCGTCGATAACAGTAGCAACTCTAGCAAGCATCTTAACATTTCCTACGACACATATGTCAAGGCCATTCTCTGCCCAGCGTCGGAGGAGCTTAAAGAATTTAGCGAGCGTGTGACGAAGGTGAGTGGCGAAACGAATATCTCTGCTCGGATATTCAGTCTTGACCTCCTGCAGGATACGTGCTCCAATTGCTCCCGGAAGCACACACAGTGCCTCCCAGATGACGCGGACCACTTGCGTTGCAAAGCATGCCAGGATCTCAAACAAGGGTGCTCTTGGAAAAAGGATTTTATCCTGAAGTACACAATGAAGGACCTTGGCCTGTCATCTGAAGAAGCCCGAAAGCGTCACCTGCTAATTGACTATCGCTCGATACGCCCCAATAGAGATGCTTTGTCGGAACTCGAAGAAGAGCGAGAGCGCAGAGAGCGCGAACGCGAAACTGTTGAACTTACCCAGCCCTCCCCAGATAATAGGAAAAGGAAGCGCCCTCTCTCTGTTTCTGTGACGTCTCTGGTAACGACAGGGGGCCCACCAGGCACTTCGGTCATCCGGAGGGAGCTAACAAGCCCAGGAAGTTTCGCAGCTAGTTTGGAGAAAGAAGGATCCCCGTCGAAGCGCCCAAAACATGGCGAGGACGCGGCGAAGGCGAGACACAACCAGGAGGGCGTTCAGGAGACCATCGCATCCACGTCACGCCTAGATTCTTCACGCCCATCCAAATTTTCAAAGATGAAATCCAAACTGAACCGGGTTTCTTTGTTCGGAGCTTTGCCCAGCCGCCCATCTTCAAAGCCGGTCGAAGCGCCCTCGTCCGTGGGACCACTTGAGACTCCGTTGCTCAAGTCCTACCCTATCGTGCACCTACTGTCCCACGCTTCCGCACAAAATCGAGACGACGGGACTCAGAACCGTGACCGCATTACACGCAACCCTCAGCCCGTTCACATGTTCCTTCCCTTGAGCAGCAGTAGTGCTCCCGCCCGAGAGCCAGCAACCGCAGCCACCTCTACACCGACACCAGCCGTGACACAGATATCTCCGACCGAAGTGGCAACAACTAACGCACCAGTCAGCGAGGAGCAGCACAAAGAGGCGATGGAAATTGTCCTGAAGAAGGCGTTGGAAGATCAGATCGCCGCCAAGAGCGCTCTTGCCCGCTCAGAGGAGGACAATCGACGGCAGGCAGAGGAGATGAAGGAAATGCGACAGACGCTAGAAGCCATGAAGAAGGAAAAGACCCAACGTGAGTTATGACTTTTTTGGCGCCTGACGGCCATCCACGGTGCGAACAATCACGAATTCGTTTTCTCCCAGTGAAATCCGAGTTGGACTTGAAGAAAATGGAGTGTGGTGCATGGAAAACCAAGGCCGACAAGTTCGAAAGGCTGGGTAGGTCTTGTTATTATTCGTGAAGGAAGCGCTCCTTTTTGACTTGATACCTTTGTGCAGCTACAAAGTATTCAGACGATGCTGCGAAGCTGTTGAAGGGCTTCTCCAGCGAAATGGGATTGGCTTCTGAACATACTGCGTCCAAGTCAGACTGATCTTCGTCGAAGTTGCTTCTGCTTGCAGGAAGGCGACTTTCGTACATGCACTAAATATCAAAGGGTCTGAGCTATGTAGGGATTTTGGCGGCGATTCGGAGTGTAGGCATGTACTAATTTATGTTTTTATCTATCTCTGATTAAAGAACCACATTTACTATGCCGTTAGACTTGGACATAGAAAAGCAGAATGCCCCCATATTCGCAAGATTGGAGGCTGCGCCAAGATGAGACTCGAGCTTGGCGTTCCAACACGGTCACCTGCCCAATTCGCATCGACGCGGCTACCGTCACGTAGTTCCGAAATCCTCCTAACTTCCAACTTGCTTCCTCTACGAGACTGCCCAGTTGAACTACGACGACAACGTTTCTTTGATATAATGGCACGCTCCTCCTCAACTCATAAACGACGGTCCACGAAGACAACCGGTGTTCCCAACCCTGGGTCTGCTGCAATGGCAGAAGCATCGGGAACAACACCCGACAGCGTACCAGCGAGCACCGTTATGACTGTGGACGAAATGAAGCAGAAGATTTCGCATCTTCCGGAAGCACGGGCCCACCAAGTATTGAATAAGGTCCTTGATAGAGTGCCTGCAGCGAGAGAGGTGTTGTCGGAGCTGTCGAGCAACCCCGTGGTACGCAAGCGGTTCATTGGGTCGTTCTGTGTATAAGTTAGAAGTCATACATCTATATACCTAGGCTACATTACCGCTCTCGGAGTGGGCAGGCATCTATAAAGTCCGATCTCCAGAGCTCGCAGACGAATGGCCCAAAGAGTGTAGCGGCAACCTCAAGTTCGAAACTTACCCTTCGTCTACTTCCGCCCACCTTTGGGCCCATTTCAACGTCGGGATTATATCGGGCGTCATGCGCTCGATATCTAAACCTCCGACGGCCGTCAACGAGGAAATTCTCATCGAATGGCGTGGTCGTGAACTGGGCGAACAAGCCATGTTGGTCAACGAATGGAATCGGGGTATTCTCGTATTCCTGGGCGAAGGCAAGATACAGGCGACGATCCAAGGTGATGAAGCAAATTACACGTTCACCGGTTCATTGGTCCCTCCAGGAGATCAGCGTACACTGGTCCAGCAGAAGAGGCGAGTGAAGGCCTGGAAGTCGGAGTGGAGGCGGTATAATTGGGCAAACGAGGACGCAGAGCAGCGTGCAAGAATAGGGAGAAAGGTCGTGTTATATCTTGAGGAGAGCCCGTTTGAAAGCGATACTTCAACGGGTGACCACCGCCGAGAAGAGGCGATCGATACAGCACACTTTTTGATGGATGATAGCTAGAATTGTCTGTGAGCAATACTTAATGTTTTCTTGCATCCTGCTGGAGTCCCTTTCCAGATATTGCCCTCCCAAGGGATGTGGCGACGGGATGAGCTCTCAGACTCGTGCGCAGTCATGAAATACACAAGCCCCCAATACCGCCCAGTCGGCGCCGATGTTACCAATGTCAGGCTCGACCGCTCTTCTTCAATCTTCATGAACTACAGCAACACCATTCACAATTGGAATATTATCTTGAAGGAGGTTATGGAATCTTCTCTATTATTTCTTGTGCCATTTCAGACACTGTAGCTTTCGTCTGGCCGGGAAAAACACTAACTTGCTTTAGTGCCTAATCAGGCGTCTGTGACCTATTCACCGTAGTTAATTTACGCAATGAGGTGTGGCGCATCGCAATTAGGTGCAACCGAGCATTCAAACTGGTCGAATTGAAGCTGGAACTCTTTCCGATATTCCTTTCCACAGCACCTCCACCCCCTCCTCCTCCACAAGAGCCAACGCGTCCTCTAGCTCGCCATACCCCTCGTGATCTCTAAACCAACGATAGAGATCGCCGTCGAACTCTATCTGTTTCAACGATCCCAGCACCTGTTTTCCTCGTGTGCTCGGCCGGAGAAAAGCTCTGAGCGCCGTCGCGAGCGCCAGAGCCTGGTTTAGGTAGCCTGTGCTATGCACTGCAAGTTTCTCGACACTTTGTATAGGGAGAGGGATAGGAGAGTGAGAATGGAGCATAACTAACGAGGCCATTGAGAGGCGCAACACCGATACTTGAGGAAGCAGGCTAAGGATTAGCGCGTTGTCGCAGTGGACCACTGCCCGCCTCCGGGCTTCGTCATTCTGGTAACACACGAACTCCACCTCTCTCACACCTGACAAGTTTGTCCGGAAAGCCGAATCAAGGAACAGAGGCATGAGCGTATCTGCCTCCATTTCCATGTCCGTACAGAGAAGGCGGAACCGGAAGTGCGGGATAGAGGGCAAAGATGGGGAAACGCTGGTGACGGAGAGACCATCGTTGCATGGCTCGATGGTGAACGACGATTCTGCAAATGTGTGGGTTTGGAGATGGAGTCCGAATATACGAGATAGGGCGTGTAGGTCAGCAGGTGATAGCTGGATTGCGTGCCTGGTGTAGGCGTCAATGTTGACGAGGGCGGTGGGGTTTGGTAGAATGTGCGCGAGGATGGCGAAGACGGATAGAAGGCCGTCGGAGAGGACAAAGGTCACTAGGCGAGGAAGAATGATCGGCGCGATCTCACCACGGAGGAGGTCCATGCTTGTTCTCTGGTACTTGCGTTCAATGTACAAGTGCTCGAGCTGGGTCATTTGCGGGAGCACCTCAAGTAGCGGCTCAAGTGTGAACGTAGAGTCCTGCAGGTCCAGCCGCCGTAGCTGGATGACCCATGTCGCACGAGGGTCGAATGAGGGATATGCAGGGATGCTCAGCACGCGTAGGAGGGCGCCTGCGAGGTAAGCGTAACAGGGGGAAATGAAAACAAGAAACCGGAAAGCCGCAGGGTCCTGAGTGTAGGTGCAGGTGTGCCGAACACCTCCCACTGGTAGGAGAGGGGCAGGCCATTCAGCAGCGCGACGTCGACGTGCCGCACGCGCGTCCATTCCTTCTTCACCAAGTCGAGGAAAGTGCGTGCATGGACGCGCCCGATAACAGAGAGCGGTGCCTGCTTGGTCCGCCGAAGCACTTCTGCTCTCCACTCCTCCTTGCCGTATTCCATATGGTCGAGGTCGATGAGGCCCGCCCACAGCGTGGGAGAGTCGAGTGCAAGGTGGCGCCATCGGCGACACACTTGGGAGTATCGCCTGAGTTCGTTCAATGGGTGTTCTTCTCGTGGGGCAAGTGGTCTCCTTGAATGTCCATTCAGAGAGATCGCTGGTTCTATGCCATAGGATCTGTATACGTCTGGGATCTCGACGTTGAGGGAGAATAAGAGGTAGAGGAGGTCTGTTGGGAGAGATGCGATGCAGGCTTTCATCGATAAGAGTCAAGTACTGAGTACTGAGTACTGGGAAGTCGAGATCAGCCCGGACCAAATAGCCCGACATCTCGGGCCGGTTTTCCATTCATCCTTTATCCTCCGCAGCAACAAAAAAACATGAACCATTCTCAACATCCTGATTGTCCTCAGTCTCACTCAAAGCCACTCTCGATGCGATTAGGCGAGTGTGGCGCATCACGCGATTGATTGGGCAGTATAAGTGTCACTTTGCCCGATGATGCGACAATTGTTTTGTCCCTCTCTCCATACCACCTCAACATCTTCTGCAAGACTCAATGAATCCTCCAGCTCCCTCTCGCCTTAAAAACAGCCGCATTCATTATTGAATTAATTGGAAACTTCTTATTCCCACCTTCTGAGTCCTTCTCTAAATCCGCGCCATCCTATCCACTACTCAACAACCCCCTTAGCGTTCTTCCTCCTCACACCCTCCGCCCACCTAACCGCATCCCTCCGTCCCTTCTCCACGTCAATAAAGAACCAAATGACGATCGACGCACAGACGCAGAGCGCGAAGAGGAAGGGGAAGCCCATCCAGTTGCTGCCTGAGCTGTCGATGATGGCTTGGATGACGTTCGGGCCGATCATGGAGGAGGCGCGGTTCGAGAGGCCGAAGAGGCCGAAGAACTAGAGGGAAGAGCGAAAGGGTAAGATGAGGGATGAGGGAAGAGGGAGAGGGAAGGGGAACGCACCATGTTATCGAACCCCGGCGGGGTAAGCTCTGCCATCATCGTTTGCGAAAAAGCGTAGTACGGCGCTTGGAAGAGGCCGAAGACGATGTTGTACATCCTGCGCAGGTTTCAATGATTTTATTCCCACAGAAAGGCGCGGTAGCCACTACACGCACCAGAACTCCCAGACGTTGTGGAACCTGTTCACGAGCGGTCCAGGGTCAGTTGTCCCTTCGGAGGCCGTTAAGGAGGGTCCACCCACCCAATTTTGTCCGTCCAGATACCTAGCATCCCCCAGAAGGGTATCAATATCGTGACGACGTTCGTCACTACAAACTGTACGTAGAATATTGACCCCATACATTCCATTAGCGCTCAAGCACATCAGGAAAAAGAAACCTACTGACCATCTTCTTCGTCGGGATCTTGAAGTACTTCTGTACATACCAAAACCCAAACGTGCTCAGAGTTGATGTGATAGCCTGCGAGAGACCGAGGTAGGTGTTCTGGAGGAAGCTGAAGGAGAATTTGTCGTTCTGGCATATCGAGACAAGGGTGCCAGTTGTGTTGAGGCCCTGGGAGTACATATATGCTTGAGTTTTGTCCGGGTGTAACGATAAAGTACGGGAAGGACTCACATCGGCGAGGAGGAAGAAAGCGAATAGGTAGATGAAGGTGTATGGGAGCTGTTTGTATTGCTTGCATGCCAGCCAGATCTGTTCGAAGAGACTGCATCACCATCCGTTTTGCAGTCCAAATGTAATGAATTGACTGACTTGTTTCCACCCGATTGTTAAATAAGATTCGCCTTTCGGCAACGGAGGGCCAGGGCGCGGTTGTTGGAAGATAACTGGCCCTTCCATCAGGAATACATGACACGAAGGTGAAAACACAAAGCCTACACCACCAAATCCCCATGATGACCCAATATCCATTCGTCCTACAAGGCAACGTAAGACTCAGCAAAAGAACGTACCCAGAGGAGAAGAAACCGGAAGACTCACAGAACCAGCACGTAATTATTAACCATCGGATGATCCTTTAACGGTAGCAGAATGCTCAAATTCAAGCACAGCGTCGCGATGTACCCGATATTGCTATGTGCCGTGCTTATATTACTGATCCGGTTCTTCTCCAGGCTCTCCTCGCGTTCGTATATCTCCGGGGCGACCTCGCCGTTTTCGTACCGCTCGCGGAGCGCGCGTGCGTGGGCGGTGTTCCGCGCGAGACGCGGGAAGAGGGCGGCGTAGAAGACGAGGGTGGCGCCGTAGGTGATGAAGCCTATCATGAAGAGGGCCATGGCGAGGGGCCAGCGGGAGGGTGCTGGAATTGGAATTAGTATGTAGCGTATGTTATGGGAGTTTTGGGGGGAGATGGAAAAGGAGGATGGGAGACGTACTGGTTAGACTCATCTCGGCGAACTGGGACGCCCAGCAGATGCAGGTTATGGCGAGCAGGAGCCAGCGCCCGAACGTCCCGTAGTCCGCTGCTGAGCCGATGGTGGTGAATATCAGGGTCATGATCTATATATGCGCGAAAAAGCGGTCTGTCTCGATTTTGAGAGAATTAAGCGATGTAGAGAATTGAAACATACAGCAAAGCTGACCCCATTCGCGATTAACACCACGCTCGAGACCGATTTCGTGCCGCCTGCCCAGGGGAGGACGCATTGGCCCGAAGAGTCAGCCGTGTTGCACGACGAGCCGGGGCCTTGGGTCGGGTCGTGCCCCGCAGCGAAGGCGAGGGATTGGAAGAGGGTCATGGAGAACCCGAAGGGACCGACTCCCTGTTGATTTCATGGTCATGGTTTCATTCAGCTCCAAATGTGGGGGTTGGGGATTAGGACAACGTACGTTATCGCCATTGTAGTATACTGCGAGATATTGGGTGAGAGAAAAGAGAGGAGGAGCTTGGACAACGCACGATAGTAACTCCAGAGCTCGCGTCGAGTGACGATAGGTTCGTCCTTGCTTATCGAGCCCATGAAGAGCGGTGTACTGCCCACCCCCTCGTCCGACGCAACGTTCGAATCAGTTACGCCCATCTTCTCCCCATCCACTGTCGCGCTCTTCTCTTCCTCTAACGGAGTCGTAGCCGTGTCGTCGACTTCGATGATCTTGGAGAGCATCGCCAGTCGCCAGACCTATCAATCGCAAGCTGAGGAAAGCCGTCTGTGTCGAAGTCCAACCAACGTCGAATAACCGACGGTGGTAGGAGCTCAGAGGTGTCAGAAAAGAACCCAGAAGCTCGACCGACGGGTCTACATAAGTAGCTCGCCTCGCTCGCGTTCTTGAAATAGAACGATAGCTATCTCCAGAACGTGTCCTGTGATCCCGGCGTGGATGTGGCGAGGGTGCTTCGTCGTGAGATAGGCGTTAAGTGATAGATATTGAAATAGGCCTGAGAACCCTTCTCCGGCTTTAAATAAGGTTGGGCGCATGTGTTCGTGCCAGACGCAGTTCTAGGTAGCCCGTAGCCGCTTGAGGCTTTGAAGTTTGTAGCTTGCAGTCTTGAGGCCCTGAGATTCGGGTGGGGAAGATCGGAGTGAGATTGAGGAGGATTCGGATGTTGAGAGCGTTTGGGAACAACTTTGTTTTGCTGCTGCTATCGGGTGTCGATGGGGATGAACGGAAGCCGGCCCGAGATTCTCACAAGGTTCGGGAAGTTCGGTCCGGTATGATCCTAATGACTACTCGCTCTGGGGTCCTTATCCACCTGCCATGAAGACCCACATTATGTCTCTCCCAACAGACCTCCTCTGCCTCTTATTCTCCTTCAATGTCGAGATCCTAGACGCGTACAGACCCTACGGTATACAACCACACATCTCCCGGAATGAGCGCCCAAAGAAGCAACATGCCCCACGAAAAGGACACCCATTGAACGAACTCAGGCGATGCTCACAAGTCTGTCGCCAGTGGGGCCATCTGGCACTCGACTCACCCGCGCTGTGGGCGGCGCTCATCGCCTCGGCTATATGGGATACGGCAAGGAGAAATGGCGGGCAGAAGTGCTCCGCCGGACGAAGCGGGTGCGCTCTCTGTCATCGGGCGCGTCCATGCACGGCTATACTTTGTGTACTGCTTTCGGTACGATCTTCGGAGACTGCCGACTGAGTCCAAAGGTGGGTGATGGCTACGCACAGTCTAGGTCACGATAAGTCCGTAAAGCGGCAGTACGTCGGCAGACTGGCGATCAGCGCGACCAGCTGTCCCTGTCACGGCGTGGGAAGGAAGCAAGCCCCTCCCCGTTGTGAGACGATAACCCCCCTCAACACCAGTTGGATCGGGGTCCAAATGACGCTAGCTATTATATATGTCATGGAATCCTCGGTTGTCGAATTGGGAGTGACAAAAGACAAAGAACGAAAAACTAGGTTACACCTTTTGGCCTAGTGGTTCAGTCGCGCTGATAGCTGCTTTATCGTGTGAAATCCCACAAAGTCGACGCTCTAAGTCATCGGTTCGATTCCTGAGACCTACAATCTTCCTTGTAATGAAGAAGGAATGGGCGCGTGTGCAACACGTCGACGTCGAGCTGCTGGATAATCATATGCCGTTCCACGACCACTGGGCCGTACTCGGCACCCCCGCCCCGACGCTCAGGACCCTGCGGCTTTCCAGCTCCGTGGTCGCGTTTCCCCCGGTTGCGCTCACCGCGCGGGCGCCCCTCCTACGCGTGCTCAGCTTGCCTGCGTACCCTGGGTAGCCCAGCTCCGGCGGTTGAACCTTTTCCTCACCAATGCGAACCCGAGGAAACCTTCGTTCGAACTGGGGGAGCTGCTTGAGGTGCTCCCGCAGATGACCCACTTAGAGCACCTGTACGTCGAACGCACGCACCAGGGAATACCCACACACCTCCTCGAAGTCGATAAGATCATGCCAATCGCCCTTCCTCGTCTGTCCACCCTCGTCCTCTCTGACGACCTCCTCTCTGACGACCTCCTCTCCGCCTCCGCTGCCCTCACACGTACTTATCCTGCCAAACCCCAGCGCCGTCGTCAAGATCGACATCCACCCCAGGGATTCAATGCATCTATCAATGCATCCATCCCCCGCAGACCTGCACACTGTATCACGCATCTTCGCCCTCCATCTCCAAAACCACACGTTCGCAGCGTCGTCGTTCACCGTCATGTCATGAGACTGTGGCGTCTCCATCACTAGCATCTCCCCATCTTCGCCCTCTATCCCGCACTTCCGGTTCTACCTGTTGTGTAATAACACGGAAGCGGAAGCAGAAATGCTCGTGCCTCTGTTCCTCGACTTGGCCTTTCAAGCCGACTTGTCAGGTGTGAGAGAGGTGGAGCTCGGGTGCTACCAGCACGACAGAGTTCGAAGCCGCGCCGTAATCCACTGCGACGACGCACTGATCCTCAACCTGCTTCCTCAAGTAACGGTGTTGCGCCTCTCAACAACCTCGTTATCCATGCTCCATTCTCACTCTCCCACCGCTCTACCGATACAAGGCGTCCAGAAGCTCGCACTGCACAGATCGAGAGCGACGAATCAGGCCAGAGAGCTCGCGGTGGTGCTACAGGACCTCGTATGCCGAGAAAATGGTGATTCGGGATTCGAAAGAAAGAGGGCGTTGGAGTCCCTGAGAACGATCGAATTCAACTGTCATGGGTTCAGGACTAACGAGGGGTACGTCGAACTTGAGGATGCGTTGGGTCTCGCGGAGGCAGAGGGGTCGAGGTGTGAAACGCCAGTGTGTTCCAAAGCGGGAGTCTTACGGGCGCACCAGGGTAAACCAGACCGAATCTTCGTTGGTAGTTTACGCGGGTGCTAAGAAATAAGGAAAATGATGCGAAACGAGATAAAAGGTGACGCTGACGGCGTTGCCAAACAATAGATAAGATGGGTAAGATTAGATATGCAAGAGGGCGGTTACACCCGTTACAAGGTGGTGTGGAAGGAATATGAGGATGTCTTCCAGCTTTAATTCCCGGGCGTGTTTGGTGCTCGGTTGCACCCAATCGTGGGATGCGCCACACTTTCGCGTTGCCGACGCCGACATCAGAAGGGAGTGTTTTATGTAAAATGACGGGAAAAATAGCAGAGAAGATACCGCAATATCCAGCCTTGCAGCCTCTGCTCTAATGTTCTAATATAAAGCGGAGCCTGGCGGTGCTACTAATAGTCGTCTGAATTGTCTGAATCTTCCTCCTCAGACCAGCCCTCATCGGACCCTCGGTCACGATCATCCGCCTCCAGAAATTTCTCAAGGTCTATCTCTTTCTTCCTTCGATGATGTCCGTCGGTCGTGTCGCTTTCAAAAGCGCTCTCGTCACAGCGTTCGAATTTCGATCCGTACATCATGGAGTTGGACGACTTCTGGTTCTCCTTATTGATCTCTCTCCACTGTTTCTTCCACTTCTTCACTGTGGCCTTCTGCTTCGCCGCATTCTTCTTGGTTTCGTCCTTGTCAAACTTACCAGAAAAACTGAATTTTCCTTCGCAATCGAACCGCATCATCTCGGCTTTCACCCTCCCGTTCCCCAGGAAGGCAAGGATGGCGCGATTGCGAGGGCCGAATGTGGTATTCGAAAGCGAGCGAGATTCGCCATCATAGCCGCGCCACTCGACGTGAACGGGTTCATTCAGCATCGTCGGTGCACGGCCCACGGAGCGCATCACACCTGACGCGATGCCGAAGTCGAACCAAGCCCAAAGGTGGGCAGAAGTCGATGAAGGATACGTCTCGAGGACGGTATCTAAGTAGGAATTTTGGAACTGGAGCTCCATATCGTGTGATAATTCAACAAAATAGATCCCTGCCCATTCTTGCATGGGCATAGTTACCTGCAGAGGCGGGAGATCAGCACACCCACGAAGTTGTATTTCGAATATATTCGGGGGAAATGAAGAACTCACAGAGGTGATTTCCTCCGATATGATCTGCTCTGAGGCAGGAAACTCGTTCAGAACCCTGCTCAGAATCCTCCGGGACGTGTCGATGGGGAGAAGCTTGATTTTATCTTGTATCTGTGCTTTCGACATCTTGGTATTCGCCGTAGATGCAGCCGCAACGACCGGGGCACCAGAGTGTCCCAGCTTCTTTTTCTTCACCTGCCCAGCGCCTCTCCCTTTCCCTTTCCCTTTCCGTTTCTGTCCAGTCTCTTCCTCGTCATCCACTTCCTGTTGTCGAGCCTCCTCGGCCTTGCGCCACTCTTCCATCAACTCCTCTTCGAGGTCGAGTATAGTCTCAGGGACCTCCAGCTCGCCTCCAGCAGCCTCAAATACAGCCAATAGCTTCTTCTTTGCCGCTCCGCGCGTTTTGAGGACCTTCAAACCGTAGTGAGCCATTTGCGCGGTGTAGAAGTGTGGCTCTCGATCCTTCTTTGGACCTATGGAGTCCATGCCCTTCCGGGTGCCCTTGGTCGTGTCGGATGTGCGAGGGGTAGTACGTGTGAGGAGTTCATAGAGTTCTGCAGCATCCATCCGTGGATGTTTGTGAGGATCTGAAGTGACGTAGAACTTTTCATCTTGGTACGAGAACCCGTCCCGAGAGACAGGAGGTGCGAGACTAAAGTGGTCGGCGTCGGAGTGGCTGCCTTGCATTAGGGTGTTTTGGCTGGTTCTCAGCGAGCCTGAGCGAGGTGGTCAAGGACTGCGCCGCCTGCAATTCAAACGCGTGATTAATTAGGTGCATGACTTTCACGTGATCGCGTTGCTCAGGCTAATTCGTGGGAAGATTGTCGAGTCAATTGATGGAGAAAGCTTGTATCCTCTCTCTCTCTCCTCATGAGCTTCCGAGTTATGACAAAGTCAAACGTACAACTCCTTGGACACAGTCGGCCGGCGTCTTTCTCATACGACCAGTTCTTTGCGACTGTACCCTTGCACACTGCCTTCAAATTACAACGGACCAGTATGCCTTTTGCGCCACCGCAGTGATATCGATGCGCACCGCAACTCTCGCAACCAACACTATCTACGTAGCCTTTGGATGATCCTCGATTTTTCCGGTATATTTACTGTCTCTAAGCCTACCGGCTGTCATCTTTCTGAGGAATTGTGTCGAGTCTCCTATGTTTTCACCGTCGACCCGGCTCAGTGATTTGAAATCCAAATTGACATAATTGTGCGCCGTTTTCAACGCTTTGGATGGCACCGTGCTTGGGTCTCGTTCTCTTCTGCATGGTCGACGGCTGCATCTGGCGGTGCTCTTGCGACTTATGATTTCTGCGTTGCTTTTTGACACAAGTCGTCGTGTGGAGCTAGTAGGTCTACCGAGAGGGATTCATTGATTTATGCCTCTTAGATACTTATTCGGCGGCCTTATTTCGGCTCCTTCGCCTGACAAATATGCAAGTGGTCGATTTGCGTACGACTGCTTTGCTCACGAAAATTTCCTTATCTCGGTATGGATTATGCTGCTGTTAGGGGTGTGTGCTAAGTGTCTCGTTATCGTTTCAGAGAAGCTTCGGGAGAGGCTCTTCTCTGTGCAAGGACACCTTGGCCACGATGACACCATTTAATGACCCTAGAAACCCTTCGAATTTCTTGTGCGGATCCTTTCTAGGATCTGCGCCGATCCCTCGTCGCATATCGAAAATAGCAACTCGTTGCGCCAACAACTCTGACTTCGAAGGTAGACCACGAGCTATATAAGCGGGGCGGGTCAGAGCCTCAATTCTTCAGCTGGTCTCACCCCAACAGAATCCTATCATCTACTCGACGCTGCGTTGATCGCAAGCCAACCAATCAACTTAACAATACTTTTTCAACGACTTACGACCCTTCACCTCTAACGAAATCACCATGGTTCGACTCACCTCTGTCGCTGTTGCCGCCCTCCTCGCTGGCCCTGCCCTCGCCGCACCCTTCCACGTTCCGTACGTTCACTTTAAGTTTCTATCTCTTGAACCATTGGCTCATAAGTCCACTGTCATCTTAGCCACGCCGAGCACGCCGGCCACGCTCACACCCACGAGGCGCGCTCCGACATCGAAGCGCATGAGCCCCGCATTCACACCAGTACTGCCGCGTTGGATGCTGCTGGCGCCACCATCCCTTCGATCCACCAGGCGCGAGACCTTGAGGAACTCGCACTTCGGGAGCCGTTCTTGAAGAAAGTCCTTGGCGTCGCGAAGAAGGTTGTAGGTGGCGCAGCGAAGGTCGCTGCGGGCGCACTCTCCGCCCGTGAGCTCGAGGAACTAGAAGAACTCGCTCTCCGCGAGCCTTTCCTGAAGAAAGTCCTCCGCGTTGCGAAGAAGGTCGCCGGTGGTGCCGCGAAGGTTGCGGTAGGCGCCCTATCTGCCCGTGAGCTTGAAGAGCTCGAAGAACTCGCTGCCCGTGAGTTCGACGACCTCGAAGAGCGCGAACCTATTTTCGGTATCCTCAAGGTTGCGAAGAAGGTCGCGAAGGTCGCTGCCGGTGCCCTCTCTAGCCGCGAGGTCGAGGAACTCGAGGAGATTGCTGCCCGCGATCCTCGTGTTGGCAGTACTCATGACATGCCCCGAGGAGGTCAGAGGGCAAGGCTCGCCGTCATGAGGCGCGAGCCTGAGCTCGAGGATCTATCGGAGCGTGACTTGGAGGAGCTTGAGGAGCTCGCCCTCCGGGAGCCATTCTTAAAGAAGGTTCTCGGTGCTGCGAAGAAGGTCGTCGGTGGTGCTGCGAAGGTCGCCGCTGGTGCACTTGCTGCCCGTGACCTCGAGACCATTGACGAGCTTATGGAGCGTGCATACTTTGACGCTGAATTCGACCAGCTCGATTAAATGATAGGATATAATTCGGGACTACATCACGACTAGCACCTGTATGTATTAGGAACCAAACCAATTGTATTCTCTACAGGCCACATTTTGGGTGTGAAGAGTCCAAGCTTCCATTCGCTCGTTAGCTTTGTCGCCGTTCGGCCTCAAGTTGCAATTTTCATGAATGACTCCAACGACGTTCCTGATTAAAACCCACCTTTTTCTGACTCGATTCTCCAGAAACGTTGTGTCGGAATAGAACCGAGTAGTTGGTACTCGGACATTCCGCCCTCGAAGAGTCGTCTCCCGACTCCTCGAGTACATTCTCGTTTATTTCCCTTAATGGACAATTACTTAGAATAGTATTTACTAGAATATTCTAGTTACTTTGTACGTAGGTATATAAGCCCTCTCAACGGGCGCTAAATGCTAATCGTGTCTTAACCACCAACCACCACCACTGCGCCAACACGTTGGTGATACAGTGATACTTGACATCGAGCAAGCGATGACCCGATAACTTGTTACCACGCGCGCTAATCGTACTCGGCATTTCCCGAGCCAATCAAAACTGATAAGATCGACGCGGGTTGGCGCAATCCCAACGCCTTTATTGACTCTGCATCTCACTTCCTCATACACCCTGTACGAAATGTCGCCATCCAAACCTCTTGGTACGCGCTTATCTAGTCAATCATTACAGACATTCACCCTTCTAACCCTATCAATGTGAAGTGTTCGTCACAGGCAACGCCAACAAGTTGAAAGAGGTCAAGGAAATTTTGTCGCAAGGTGGCAATCCTATAGAGATTGAATCGCAGAACCTCGATAGTAAGTAAGCTGTACATCGACCTCCTCCAATCTTGCACCTGACACGTCGAAAAGTACCAGAAATACAAGGGACTACAGTCGAAGTTGCCCGGGCGAAGTGTCAACGCGCCGCTGAGCTCGTTTGTGCCCTCTCTTTGCAAATACCTCCCGGCCTAACCAGTATCATCTAGGTCGGTGGCCCTTGTATAACAGAAGACACCGCCCTGAGCTACGTGGCTCTCAAGGGCCTGCCAGGACCATACATCAAGCACTTCATGGCTGAGATCGGACACGAAGGCCTGAACAACCTCCTTGTAGGCTTCCCGACGAAAGCGGCAGAGGCGGTGTGCACGTTCGCATACTCTGCTGGGCCAGGTGCGCCCTTCGCAGTTTTTTGTACGAAGAGGAGGGATGCTAAGGGCGCTAACGCAGGAACGGAACCCATTATATTTGAGGGAAGGACGGAAGGCACGATCGTGCCTGCTCGGGGGCCGAAGGTGTTTGGATGGGATGCGGTTTTCGAACCGCTTGGGTTTAACCAAACGTACGCCCTACTTCGCCCAGAAGTTTAGGATTTCTGACCAGAATGAGGATAGGTACGCCGAGATGCCCTCCGATGTGAAGCACAAAATCTCTCATAGGGGCAAAGCACTGGAGAAGCTTCGCGCTTATCTCCAGTCCCTACCTGAATAACCGTTCCGCAGCCAAGGAAGAAGTCGTTTCTTTTACGATGAGCACGAGAATCGCTGTGCGCCACACCAATGTCTAATCGTCTGGTATCTATATACAATCACAGATAGACTTTTCGTCACTATTAATACCAAAGGGGCTAATAGCCTGAGCAAGCGGTGCTGACGGGTTTCAAAATCATCGAAAGGTCAAGAAAGCTCGACGATCCCCGGCATCATCCCGAAGTCAAAGTTAGTGCGGCTAATACTAAGAGGATATCCAACTGATCGTTCGCTGATCCAGACCTCAGTGAACCTCGCCGTTCAGAATTCTACATCCTCCCTTTGGTCCTTTTCTGTCCCGGATTCACTGTGGAGTGGACGGCGGAGACGCACAGGCTGTCACCATCCCAGAGCTACGTAAATGCGTCGATTAAGCTCCCACCCTCAGGGCATTCGTTGGGTGGACCCACCTCGCAGCGTGCAGTCCTGACGCGCCCTTTTAGTGACATAGAGGTGGAGACGATGCGGAGTCTCGTCCCTCTGTTCTGGGAAGTCAGGTTTGAGAATCTTCAAGTCTGACGAAGAGGACTTACAGTCGGACAGGATGGTGCCAGATAAGGTTCATTGACTGGGAGACACCCGTGCCGTCTATCCCTTTTGCTCGACCAAGGACAACGAGAGAAGATACGGAGCACCTGCGAATTGACGGTCAGTCTCTCCGGCACAAGCAGCGCGGAATCGAACATACGGATCAACAATATATGCTGCGCAAGCACCATGCAGCGTCCCGAGAATGTTGCACATGTCTAGAAGATAGCTAATGAGCCAACAACTAATAGGCCAGTCTGTAAACTCACCTTTCTCGACCGTGATCTCAAAGATCGTCTCCGCACGCGCCTCTCCGCCCTCTCTCCAGATGTTCACGCTCGTCATCTTTATCCGCTCACCGACTTCAGCACCATACGAATTTCCTTGTGTACTTACGAAATGCCGGAAGACATACAGGCTCTCGCGCTTCATGTCTTTAGAGACGTTGCCATGAATATCGGAGACATCCAGCGCCTTCCCCTCTACTGTAACTTGACCTGCGTAAACGGGAAGCTTGGGTGTTTCGCCGCTGTCCATGGTGGTGGGGGTGAAGAATGAAGAAAAAGAGAATCCACAGGTGACGGAAGACTCAAATATGACGTACGTTCCATCCGATCCACGACTGCGAATCGATGCTCTCAACCTTCGGGTATTTGACACTCTTCAAGCCTGGTTTCCAATGTCGGCAATAGGCATGACACAAGGGTATCGCAGGCGTCAAATTTTCAAATGGCAGACGACGTCAGCAGCGGATGTCAAATAAGCAGGCATCCAGGATCTGCCATAATTTTTGACTTCAGGGGATGTCCTGACCCTTTGACGCCTTTTCGTCGGAAAGGGTGCAGTAATCTGCCGATAAGTAGCGGGCAGACCTGGATATGATTTCGTCTGCTCTTTAATGGGCGTCCAGAGTCACATTGGAACGATGAGAACAAAAAAGACCTGCATGATACACAAGGACCCATAGTTGTCTTTGGAACTTGGAACGGCGATAAGAATGACGCCCAGGACGCTTCGGGCAGAAGGCCGACCTTCCTACGATCCTTGAATCGGTGTTCGGGAGATGTCCGTGCCGGATATCCCTTTTGCCCAGAGCTCTCATCGTCGTGATTTCAGATATGGCGGCCAAATCCGCCAAAAGCTGAAGCCCCTTGTCGGAGTCCTCTTATACTGCACCCAGGACGACAGCCTGTTCCCTCTACTTCCTGGACAACCTGACCACCTCGATAATCGCATGATGAACATTCTTGAATCGCCCTTGCCGGACTCCCTTCTAGACAGTATCACAGGGAATGTGCCCCGCGAAATCAAGGAGCTGCCGGTGAAGTGGTTGGCTGTGTTCAGGAATGAGGGGACAGGATTTGCTGGCAATGTCGGCGAGAGGGTGAAGGTAACAGACGTGTCTGTGGTCGCGGGTGTCGACGATCCGTTGAGGATGGAGGCGAAGGTGACCACGGAAGTAGAAGTTACAGAAGGTGAGAGAATCGTCGCCTCTACTGTTTGAGCCTGGATGTTGACACTCATGTGCTAGACATGTGCGACTCTCAAGGCGTGCTGCATGAGGGCTGTATCGTCTACTTGATCGACGAGTAAGCCTTTGAGATCTATTCGTCGTGCTCAGGTTCTGATATCCACATGCAGGTGCTCCTCTATTGCCATGGTCGTTTCAAACGCCTACGAAGATAATTACCAACCACCTGGTGTATCGCAAACGATAAATACCCTCTTTCATGCGAGAGCACTGGTGTACGTGCTCACATTGACTGTACGCTCGAGGCCGGTAACACTGACGCTCTTGCAGAGGAACGAAGCTCCGACTACTAAATTTCTCTGTGGCGAATGGAGATCAATCTAATGCGGGACGTACTGAGGTGAATTCTTCCTCTATCACTAGCTCACCAATAACATATTGATTACGCGATCTGCAGGTCTGGGATGCGACTAACCGGAGGCTGGTTGCCTCTGGTACGCAAATAACGATGATTCCATCTTTTTCGAAATTCAAGTAGAATTCACACCTACCATCGTTTGGAGTTTGTAGATTATGAGACGGATTGTATAATGCCTATGGAGTAAGTCTGAAGATATATTATTCGTTGTTCTCCTGCGTGAGGGTTTCTGCTCTCTCAGTACCGCCGGCCCGGTATGGCCAAATAGAATCACTTGGGCGAGATCATCATGTTGACAAAACCTTTGCAATGGCTTCTTGCTTCATGACGGTCACCGTCTCGCCTGCATTCTACCTTTAGGATCGCCACGACGTATTCTTGACTCTATCGACTGCTTGCTTTCACCGCTCTCTTCGTCGAAGCTCGTAAAGCAGCTAGAGTGTCCGCAACCCGTCACTGGCCTTCGGATTCCCTCTACAATGTCTCTCCACAAAGGTGCCTTTGCGATCCTCGACACCCCTCTTCCGCCCGAAGCGACCGTGTTGATCGCAGGAAACGCATCGGAGGAGATCAAAGGGCTTCCGGTGAAGTGGTACAAGATCCTCAGTCTGCGCGGCTTTGGATTCGCGTTTGACGTGCGGCAGCGGATTGAGATCAAGGAGGCGAGCATCGAGCCGGCGGCGCATAACGATGAGATGCGCTCGGCAAAGCTGGTATGTGAGCTTGAGGTGCTTCCGGGTGAGTAATAGGGATTCGAGTTGAGGTGGAAGAGTCAATTGACAGCAGCCCCGGGCCGTCACTCCAGATATGTGCAATGCGCAGGGCCTGCTGGATCGGGGATGTATGAGCTTTTTAATGGACGAGTGAGTTTCCTTTTGCGACCTTTTCGAGAATTATCGTGTTTACTCAGCATTTTGTTCTCTGAGCAGGGCTTCAGCAATTGCTCTCTTGATGATGAATGTCGAGCAAGGACACATAAATATTGTCGGCCTTTCCCAGACATTCAATATCATGTTCCATCGTGATGTACCTGTGTGAGTTATTCGACTTCCTATCCTTCGGAAGCGTATAAACGATATCCATTTACTTCAGGGGCGCCAGAATACGGATTGTAAGCAGGTCCATGTCCGCGGACACGGATGTGGGCTGCTGTCGTAGCGAGGTAGGCTATCCCCCTCTGAGAGGACATCCAAGCAGTTCTTACTAAAATATGTCTGCACATCAAAGATATGGGACGTAGGAAATCACCAAATAATCGTCTCAGGCGTCCAGCAGATGGTGACTCCACCAGTAGTTGTTCAAGATGACGGCCAGGGTCCGAAGAACAAACTCTGATGCAACACTCCCTTCTTCTCCGCAGATGCCAGCCGGCTTTACTTTAGGAGAGGTTGTCATCAAGAGGTGATAATCGGCGGAGGAGCGAGCGCTCCGCATCCCCCGACGGAGGGGTTTCGGCGCTCAGGGCACTGGTTCACTCCCGGTATCGTCGGGCTATGGGACAGTGCCACTGGGAAAAACCTCTTTGCTCGAGATAGAGTGAATCTCTATTTTTTTCATTCTGGTCTTCGATAAATTGTTTGAAAGAACTTCGCCCGATAGGTCGCGTTGTGCCTACATTGCTGTCTCAGCCAATTTTAGCTTGAGAGCTACCACTGCGACGTTCAGCATTCGAAAAGACTGAGGCTTTGAATAATAAACTAGTCCTGACTTGTTTCTTGTCTTAAGGATGTAGGGTGTCGTAGAGAAGAGGTGACAAAGGGTACTGAGTAGGTGTGACAAAAATGGCAAGTCGTGTTACCCGGGATGCCTCAAGGCGTCTGAACGAAACTCCTTGACTCGGGATACAGAGGGACATCGTGTGCCATAGCCCCAGAAGAATTTCCTCCAATAATCCATTCCCTAGTGGTTTATGAAGATCGTAATTTCTGAAGATCAAATCATGTAGTACAGACAGCCAGAAGGTACCAGGTAGTATTACATCGAAAAATACGTTCAACTATGAAACATCATGCTGAAAGTTTTCTCTTTAGTGCAGCCAGAAAGAACAGAAAAAATCTGGTACCATTGAAGTCGAGGATCTTTCCTTTATCTATTTTCGCGACCCAGAACTCTTGGACGGATTGTTGGTACAGGCCTGGCAACTGTCGACGTAGCCGAGAGGGATGTAGGCCACTTTCTCTCGCTGGGGAGCCATCTTGTCGCAGTACCCAATGCGAGCAAATTGTTGACAAGGAGTGGACTCCATGTTCGATTTGAGATCCACGTTGCAGATTTTGCAGCGGAAGATATAGAGGACAACGTCGCACATAGCGGCTGATCGGTCTGGTGCTTCGAGTAGAGAGGATAGAAAAGGAGTGTTAATGAGTGAAAATTAAGAACAGAAACGATTGGACCTACTTGCAAAGCGGTAAGCAAGTAGAGAGCTAGTAGGTTGTGTAGGCCGCTCGAGCTGATGGATTCAGCGAGCGATTTGAAGACGAGGAAGAGTTGTATTTTTCAGTAGTTATTTCAAAGTCTTTTATACCATGTTTGCCCACTTCATCAATCGGTTCAGAGATACAAATTATGAGTTTAAAGCAGCTTAGATCATCTAGTTTGAGCCAGCTCCGATTAAATGGGTTCGATCTGGTCAGAAGGAGCGGGATGTCAACCACGAGTTGCTCCACTCTCAACGTTGGGTGTGGCCAAGAATCACCGTCTGAGACCGCAAGATACCGCAGCCATTGTATTGGAGATGCCTGTGGCTCCAGCGCTAACTGATAGATCACTCGTGATGATCTTGTATTACTGTTTCGTTTTACCCTCGTTGATATGGGTGGGCGCTTAGGTGGATCTGGTAACAAAGGGGAGCCAGGATGCTCCTTCTGTAGGTTCTAGGAAGTGTACTATTACGCAGTGACAATTATCATTTAAACACCTCAGAAGTACAAGCACAACGTCGGTCTTCGGCCTTTTTCGATGAAAGTTATGGATTAATAGAATTTGTTTTGGCGCTTACTATGCTCAGGCCGGGAAATTCCGGGCCGGAGAGGCCCATCAACCCACGAAGTTGTTGGACTTGATCGGCTTGACCTCTTACTATAGTTTACCCTTTGTCACTGTGCACCCTGCCCGTATGGACCGCCAAGGCCGAGAGCTCCTGCAGCTAGGGCACTTATGCGTACAGTTCGAACAAACGCGCAAGAGGAATCAACAGTCGCAATCGAACACAGTCGTGCGGTGTGGAGGCAGAGGCTCAGGTGTCAAGTGAGAAGTCATGCTTTTCAGCGTATCATCCGTGGCTCAGACTTGGATTTTCTATTGCTTACAGTGGTAGAATGAGATGGGCTCTTACTGACAATCTGGATTTGCCAGCACCTTCCTGGTCTCCACGCTTTTGCCCGCCTCTAATCGTCAACTTTTCGATCTGAAGACAAACAGAAGTCTTATTTTTAGAGCTCACTGTCCGCGCCTGGCTAGGCTTTGATGTCCATCGTCTCGACATTCCTCTCCCACCACCGTGGCACCATGGCGACACTGTCCCGGCCTCGTTATGGATGGGAAGGATGAAGTATCGGGGTTGAAAGCAACGTTAACTCTATCAAGGTGGTTATAATTAGGTGGGTGGGAAGAAAGAAAACGTGCTGGGAGAGTGCTGACAATGGACGCGGGCAGATGGATCATAGAAAAGAATGACCCAATCTTCTACCAGAACCCGCCGCCACCGGCGCTCTCGATCCAGACATGACGGCACTGCTTGTTTCACCTTCAACATTCGTCCACATCTCCTTCAGCCGACCTTGAGCAGCTACTCGTCCAAGAGCAGTGACATCGACCAATCGTGGGCGAGGCTCTTTCCCGGCATCAATTGTCCGTCGAAAAGCCCACCATGGAACAACCTCGCTCTCAGCGCGCCCGATACACATCTGGCTTCTAAGCGTCTGACTTGGATGTGATGAATACCAATGTTCTCTCTCAATGCCGTGTCTTTGACACGACGAGCCCCCTTCTGTCGTCGCAGCGTCATCTGTTACTCAGGCTGATCATCATGGCCTGACATTGGGAAGATGGGTATCGACCACAGCTACCACCGCCTAGACGCACGGTATGCTTCTTTTGTCTCGAGACTGTGCGGAGAGCCTGGAGTAGCGCAAGCTCCTGCTCGTCTAAAAATATCAGACGAACTTCCTTTCGAAACTGGAGAAGAGGTGCCTGGACGGACTGGATATAAAGAATGGATCATGGACCGTAGAGCTGCAAGGGTCTCCTCTAGGATGTCCTTAAGCCTGTTTCTTTCTGTTGCCCTCTCAGCCCCCGTACGTGGCCCTAGCTTGTCTGCCGAGCTCTTGCTAAACTCTCGAATAGGTGTTGGCCCAGACTCCTTCGATAAAGGAGACCGTTGGTACATGGCAGTTCAAGGGATGCTACAAGTAATGGAATATGTCTACATTCAATCGATTTACCTGCTGACCGGATCGCTATACCCGCATCTTGACTTTCCGCTATACTATTCCAGCAGGTAACAGTGCGGAGAGTTGTACTGCCCTCTGTAACAATGAAGGCTATGGACTTGCTGGTCTCGAATATGGATCCGAATGCTGTAAGCGAGTCCGCTCTTTGCAACTCACTGTAATGCTCGACATTGGACAACTTCCAGGGTGTGACAACTACATGCCATACAGCGACTTGATGCCCGATAGCGACTACAACTTCGTATGCCCAGGAGATAGCACCGAGCTTTGTGGGGCTGGAAATCGCCTAGTGCTTTATCAGAGTAATGCCGCTTCTCCTCCGAGCCCAGACATATGCATTAGCTGGCGCGACAGGTTCTCGTTCCAAAACAACGACCTGCAAGCCATTCCGAAGACGGGTGGTGCTATCACGAAGTTGTACGCGATTCCTACGAACCCACGTACGGATCCTATCTACTACACCATCGTTTCGGTTCGTTCGGGCTACTCTAACTCTGATCTTGCTCACTAACATTGATTTTTATCTTGTGACCCAGACTTGCCCTGCAGGTTGCCCTTGGACCGATTATTCCAATTTCAATTTATTCGATGGCGTTTTGATAAGCTACAATTCGATGCCCTTAGCTCCCAACGTTGGAGACTCTCAAGCCTTCATTTCCCGATGGCCACAGACTGTGGTAGGTTACAGCGGGTACTGTGCAAAGGTGGGCAATTCACAGCAATGGTTCTCATTTCAAGCTTTATCACACTTCTATATTCATAGCCTAATCCCATTTCGCCTGACGGCCCATTCATTGGTTACCCTCTCTTGTCAGCCTCACGACATACCGATTTGTGGGCACTGTGCACGAATACCACGGCTAACAACCGCCTGGACATCGTCTATTCCCCTATCCCCAATCATCCTCAATATACAGCGTCCGCCTGCCAGGAAGTCTATATCCAGATGGCCCCGTAATCATAATCACTAGAGGTTTGCCCGTGCTTCGCACGGGGTGCGCCGGTGGGGAGGAATTGGGACCCGAAATAAAATTGCACATGTGCTAAAGTTCTTTGTCACTTTCCATGGATTTGAAGCACTTAGTCCCGCTCGCCTTCGCCCCTCCGTCGTGCCGAGCGACTTCCGGCGGGCTTAAACTTGAATGCACTGCATAGTTTATTTCTTAAGTATTGAAATTTACTTACTCAGATTCACTCGGCATTTGCCGACCTCATAGCATAACTTGAGCTGAGTTCTTGCGATTAACGCCATCTTTACAGCATGGTCAACGTCAATCTCTAAGGACGATCATCACACTCACAACTTCCAGAAGGGGCAATTATAAAAAGTACCCAGACGACTCCACCTTCAAAAATCTTGAAGTGCCGATCAGCAGCCTCAAACTCATTCTGTCATTGGGTTCGTGAATTGCACGAAGGAGACTCATTGATTTCATATGTCTTCAGGGTGAAATACTGAGCTGCACATTCGACCCGACGGACAGAATATTGCGGCATGCTCGACCGACCAGAGCATATGTGCTTATTGTCTTCTTGTTTGCGTAGGAGTTTCGCTAATCATATTCTCTTGCAGCTCTCTGAAGAACATGCCCACCAAACACGAACTACGGCCTGCTCTCTAGTCGTGCACGAGTGCCCATCTTCGACTTGCAATGCGCTTTTCTCTCTACCCCTTCATTCCGTGTCTTCCGACCGCACGTTACGCATGAAGGACGTCACGACGGACCAGCGCACGCGCAAGAGACACGAGATTATCAGCTCCATTGACTGGATGATGGCCAGCGGGTCGAGGATTGAGCTCATTGCGACAGGCTCAGATGACGGCACCGTCGAGATTTGGGAAGGAGGGCTACGAGGGCAAGCAGGCCGTGGCGACGTTCGAGCTGAAGTCCCCTGCAGGCTGCAACTTCTGTGTGGATGAGAACAGCTTGTATGCTGGCGCGATGGACACAAGTCGATGCGTCTCAATAAATTTCTGTTGCAGACCTACCCACGCCAACCTCCCTCTCCTTGTCTCCCAACAGAAGCTGCCTCCTTTCGCCCTCATTCTCTTCTCAGACAATATTCTGTGACAGGTGCAGCATGGCTAAAAGGCCAGCTGGAGTAGTCTCGGGCCCCCGGTGTTCAGAAATGGACCGTACCGGGTTAAACCTCACCTCACATCCACACGTTCTCTCCATCACCCAACAGGAATCAGGATCCATCGCAAGCTTCAAGGTGCACCTGCTGGCTTCGAAAACACCCTTAAGAGGAGCGTGGAGTAAAGACGACGAGTTGCCGAATTGCCCTACTGTCGTCACCTGTTACGCTGGCTGATCATCATGATTCGACATGAAGATGGATGTCCCGAACGCAGCTCCGCTACCACCAACGCCGAGAGTTTGACTATGTGTGCAAGAGATGCACAAACTCGAATACATATGCAAGAGAGAAAAGTCCAGTCGCAGTCGACGTAATGCAGTGTTCCAAAGACAGCGAAGTGAGATTCATGCATTTTCACGACATTAAATAACCATGATTCAGACTTGCATTTAGGGCAATTCACAGTGGTGGCGCGAGCTGAACTGTTGGCGAAATAACCTTCATGCTTTTGCCCCCCTGGAATCGCCAGTTTTCCAAGCCAAAGACAAGCAGAAACCCTATTCTTAGAGCTTGCCATCTGTCAGTCCCGCTGCGGCCAGGTTTTGCACCCATCAACATCTGTACTCGAGTATAGGTGGCCAATCCACGTTTTCGCGTCTCGCAACCCGGCGACGCTGACCCGACCTCGCTACGACACAGAATATCGATTGAAGTGTAGTCATGTGGCTGAAAGAGATGATATTCATCCAAGTCATCTCCTCTGGCAGCCTGGAGAATCGGTGGGAAAGATAACGTGCTGGGAGAGTGCTGACAATGGGAAGTGGCTGGATGGAAGACCATGCTGGCTGTCAACTATCCTAACCTTCTACCAGAACCCGCTGCCAACGGCATTCTCAATGTTCATCCATCCTCATCCAGTCGACCCAATCCCGCTGTCGTGCTACTGCAGCGACATCAGGGCCGAGGCGTACCCACCTGACTCCAATTAGCCCACCATTATGGAACAACCTCACTATCTGTGTGAAGAGGACTCATCTAGCGTTTAACCGTCAACCGTGGAGGTGATGCATACCGTTCTTCTCTCCCAGTGCCTAGTCTTCGAATCGCCCTTCTGTCGTCACTGCGTCACCGTTACGCAGGTTAATCATCATGGTCAGACACTGGGAGGATGGGTGTCGAACACTGCTCCACCGTCTAGGCATACAGTCCACTTGATCTGTCTCGAGAGCGTACGAGAGCCCAGAGTGGCGGCTCATGCCAGTTAAAATCTTTTTCGAATTTGGACGAGAGCGGACAGGATATAAGGTTAGAAGAAGGTTTTCTGCCTGCAAGGATCCCTTCGTGTTCTTCCTATGATGTTTTCACGCCTGTTTCTCGCTTCCATCTTCCTCGCTGCCGTAGGTTTCTCCCTCCTGCTTGTCCGTTGAGCTCCCACAAACTCTTCCAAAGGTGTTGGCCCAGACTATAAAGCAAACCGTTGGTACATGGGAGTACAAGGGATGCTACAGGTAATTCTTCCTTTCTTCACTCGATTCACCCGCTGATTGCATTGCTATAGAGACATTGGACCTCGTATTTTGACCTTTAGTTATACTATTCCAGAAGGTAACAGCGCGGAGAGTTGTACTACTCTCTGCACCAGCCTGGGTTATGGACTTGCTGGTCTCGAATATGGAACCGAATGCTGTAAGCCAATCTTTTCTTTGCAATTGAGTCATAAGCCTGACATCGAACGACCACCAGGGTGTGACAACTACATGCCATACGGCAACTTGATGCCCGAAAGCCAGTGCAACTTCGTGTGCCCGGGAGACGACACCGAGCTGTGCGGAGCTGGAAATCGCCTAGTGCTTTATCAGGATAGTGCTGCTATTGTTCCGAGCACGGACATTTGTATTACCTGGCGCGACGTCTTTTCGTTCCAGAACAACATCCTGCAAGCTATTCCTAAGGCAGGCGGCGCTGTCACAAGGCTGTATATGCATGTATGCGATCCCTACGAATCCACGTACGGAGCCCATCTATTACACCATCATATCGGTTCGTTATCTCTTTTAACTTTTTACCTCGTCCTCAAAGATCATCTTTTTGTTTTCGTTGCTTCAGACATGCCCCGCGGGTTGCCCTTGGACCGATTATTACAACTTCGGGCTGATGAATGGCATTTTGACCAGTTACAACTCAAGGCCCTTAGTTCCCAACGTTGGAGACTCTCAAGCCTTCATTTCCGAGTTTCCACAGACTGCCGTAGGCTACAACGGGTTCTGTGCTAAGGTATGTAATCTACAACGTATTCTTGTTTTCAACTTGACCTGATCTCTATGGCCGTAGCCCAATCCTATCTCCCCCACCGGGCCGTTCATTGGGTACCCTCTTTTGTCAGTCTCAGGACGCACCGATTTATGGGCTTATGCCCGAATACCACGGCGAACAACCGCCTGGATATCGTCTATTCCCCTATTCCCAGTCATGCCCACTATACGTTGGCCGCATGCCGGGAAGTCTATATCCAGATGACACCATTCGCATAATGTCCGTCTTCCCAGCGCCCTCACATGCTACTTCCTTAAGACTATGGCTACGTGTTAGGACTGTTTTATGTCGACGAAAATTGTAGCCGAAATAGTGATCTAGTCGTTCGAAAAATTGTAACCTGGTAGCCAACAATGAAGTTGTCTGGCGTTTACATAACGTTTAGACTTTGGCGGATGGGAAAGAGTCGGCAAACCCCGAGTTCCTCGATCATACGTTACTTACCTACGCTTACTTACCACTTACACCCTCATTATCACCAAAAAGCCCTGAAAATGTCGAAAAGAGGACCGTCACCACCTCCAGGAGGAGCTGTCATAAAAAGGGCGCGGGCGACACCTCCACCTTCAAACCAAATTGCTATCTCATCCTCAAACGATGATCGAAACAAGGGACTTATTCGAACAGTCCAACGCACAAGTAACCTCGAAGCGCCGATCGTCAGCCTTGCAGGAGCTCATTCTGTCAGTGTGTTCCGTGAAACGCGCGAAAAATATTCAATATTTTGTCTTCAGGGTGAAATTTTGAGCTGCAGATTCGACCCAACGGGACAGAATATCGCGGCATGCTCGACTGACCGGAGTATATGTACATTGTCTTCTCGTTGCACCGAAGTTTCGCTAATTGATTCCCTTTGCAGCTCTCTGGAGAACATACCCACCAAACACGAACTACGGCTTGCTCTCTAGCCACGCCAAAGCCCCCATCCTCGACCTGCAATGGTCGCTCTGCTCTCCACTCCTCTATACCGTGTCTGCCGACCACACGCTATGCATGACAGACGTGACGACAGGCCAGCGCACGCGCAAGATACGCGCCCACCGCGAGATTATCAACTCCATTGACCGAACAATGGCTAGCGGGTCGGGGATCGAGCTCATTGCGACGGGCTCGGATGACGGCACCGTCAAGATCTGGGAAGGAGGCGAGGAGGCGGGCAAGCAGGCCGTGGCGACGTTCGAAGTGAAGTGCCCTGTTACTTCGGTGTGTTGGAGCATAGATGGGAACAGCGTGTATGTTGGTGCGATTGACAATGAAGTCCATGTACGTCCCAAGAACCTGTTTTCACACTCAGTCGACGTGTCTCAATCAACTGCCTGTCGCAGATATACGACCTACGCAAAAGCGAACAAGTTTCCTCGCTCACGGGCCACATTGATACGCCGACGTCTCTGTCCTTGTCTCCCAATGGGAACTACCTCCTCTCGCCTTCATTCTCTTCTCAGACAATCGTCTGGGACGTCCGCCCCTTCTCCCCATCACCGAACCGGATTCACCGCGTTCTTCAAGGCGCACCTGCTGGCTTCGAAAACACCTTGCTAAGAGGAGCGTGGAGCAAAGACGACGGTGGCAAGAGAGTGGCCCTTGGAGGTGCTGACAGGATGGTGTGCATTTGGGATGTGGATAGCGGGAGAATTTTGTACAAGGTCCGTACTTTGTTTTTATCTTCGGTTTCATGGTGTGCATTCTGACTCCTCAACGCAGCTTCCTGGCCATAAGGGCACAGTCACAGCTGTCGACTTCCATCCAAAAGAGCCTATCAGTAAGTTCCGTCGTCTTTCGAGCCAGCCTGCGACGTTGACTTCCTTTCCTAGTCCTTACGGGAAGCAAGGACGGCACAATGCTGCTGGGTGAAATCGAAGCTGGCCTCAATGTCTAGTACATTGCATTTGTCTTTCCACCTAGTACCTGCCCGCCATTCCATCTTTTTCTTGCCATCTTTGTGTGGCCCAGCGTGAAGGTGCCGATTAAATTTGAGAAATTATTGAGTACGGAAGCGTCGGTCTAGCGATATGGTATACATGAAAGAAACAAGCAGAGCTATGCAGTGTGTGATGAGGGGTAACTCGATCGGCTAGGGCGACGAGTACAAGATGGATGGAGCGGCAGCCCATGAGGCAAGCATAGATCAATATGATTATGGAAGGGGTAGTGTAGACCAGAAAGGATTAGGCGATGTAGGCGAAAGTGTCTTTGGAGCCTTCCACACGCTCCATATATTCTTTCTCGAGCAAGGTCTCGATGGCCTATAGGATTTTTATATGATTAGCTGATACAAGGACTAGAGGAAGAAGAGGTGCATACCTTCTTAATATCTGGGATCTTAGGTGCGAAGCGCTGTGAGATCTGAGAAATAACCTCTTGGATGAGAGCCTGGTTCTTCATTGTCTTTCTTGCTTTCATGATTCTGGTGAACAACCGTTGGTCAGCATGAAATCCTCTGAACTAAAGGTCAACACATACCGGACGATGGTGGCTTGAATCACATATTTACGATCCTCATCGACAGCCTTGAGAACGTCGGCAGACTCAGCCTTGACCTCTGCCTTTATGGGCAAGTTAAGGTTGACACGGATCTTCTTCGACTTGAAGCCTGAAATCGTACATCAGCGTCTTATCTTCGGTTGCTGGTTCTCGCAAAAATACGAACTGGGGTTGAGATCATACTGATCCGTCTCCTCATTGATCAGGATCTTAGCCTTAACAAGGACAGCCAGGACCTGCGTCAGGATATCCTTCGTGATCGAGGTCGCAGAGACAAGCTCATCAAGCGACATCGTATCGTTCTGGTTGTACTGCAGTAGCACCGCCATCTGGTACGAACTCGTCATGAGGATGTACTTCTGGTTGAGGTAGTTCGTGCGCAGTTCGTTCTTGGAGTAGTTCCATAGCCATGTCAGCTTACGACCTGAATGCTTCGTCTGGTAGTACTTCTGGAAGCGGTCGTATGTCGAAATGATCTCCACAGGAATGACGAAGTCGTGTGGTGGCGGGTTGAGTGGCCAGAAATTAGTGCCGAGGACCATGATGCTGAAGGTGATGTCCATGTCGTCGTGGTTCTGAGCCATACGGTCCTTAAAGGAGTCCGTAAGATCTTTGCTCAAGCTCATGTCTACGCCGTTCGAAATATCAGAGCAAGTAGATTTTATACGAGAAGGACGAACCAGTGAACATGCGTTGGAGCTTGTTGGTATATTCGAAGCCGCAAGCCTCCTTAAGCTTTGAAATCATGCTAGCCTCAGCTTCATCTGATGCAGAGACACCGTGGATCAGTCGCTTTGATAGTTTCGTGGTGTAGAACGTTTGGAACACGTCCTTGTCCTCGAGGTACTTGAACAGGATCATCTAGGTATACCACTAAGCACGAAAGTTCGCAGAACACTGGAGATCGACGCTTACAACGCGGTTCAGAGCACCTTCCAGGTCGTTCTCCTCCGCCATTTTGTTATTTTTCCGCAGGAGCATGTCGGCGTGCTTGGCGATGAGTTCAGGCGATTTCGTTGAAGATGTTCCGGTAGCAGCGTTACGATTGACGAATTCTCGGCAAGCCTTGTCAAGACTGGCAGCGAATCCAGCCTCGCCCTTGAAGCTCCGATTGACAATTTCGGAGTTCTTCTGATGCACTTCCAGGAGGGCGTCGACGTAAGCTTTAGGATCAAGCGAGTCAGTAGCAGCACCAGCCTCGCCAACCAACTTTGAGATCGCTGCCAGCCCTGCCTGCTTGACGTGTGCTTCGAACCTCTTCCTTAGCGGCTCAAGACCCTCAGGAATGCGCGAGAGTAGGGAGTACATGCGTTGGAGGTCCTCATCCTGATCGAAATCGAGCAGTTTTTGGAAGCTCTCCCACATGAGTTCACCGTGTTCTCTAATGAGGACATTCTCGCACTTGCTGATAAGCTCTTTACGCGTTTTCGTGTGTAGGTAACGCTCTACCCGGTTCTCCTCTTCGCGAAGACGCTCCTCTGCCTTCTTGAGGTAGTCGGGAACGGAATTCTCGGCAAGGAAAGTTTCCGACTCCTTTTTGTAGTATTGCTCGGTAGCTTGAATGAAGGAAGTTTCAAATTGGTCCTTGTACACATCAAGACATTCCTTGTTGGGATCTGCGATATCGAGACCGAGAGAAACGAAAGAGTCGACGACTTTCTTCACGAGACCCTGATCGATAGTTTCGCCGTTGCGTTGTTGCGTGATGAGGCGGAGGGTGGCAGCTGCAATTTTCGAGTTGTCTTTCTGGATATGCATGAAAAAATGCTCCTTCCATTGCGACAGCGCGAGCTAGAAGAACATCAAATGTTTACTTGCAGCAGGACTTCGAGTGGCGTACGCACTGTGTACACCTGGAATACTCCTTTCTTGCCTTCATCCCGTTCCCTCTTTACCCAGTAGCGGTTCAGATACGTGAATAATCGATTTAGGTAGTTCGCGCCCGTTGTATAGCGGTCCCATTCGGATGCGTAATATCGCAGAAGATCAACGTCTGTCAGAGCTTCCGCTTTCTATGAGTAGATGAGTGGCAAATTACAGGAGATTAGCGGGAGATATACCTGTATCATGGGCTTAAAATGTTGTACGAAGTATTCACTGAGCTTGTTATACAAGTCAGACCCGACTAGATTAGCGCCCGCTACGAACCCGCGTCTGAGCCACAGATATGAGTATATGAGTAATCAAGACGTACATCGATTATTATCCATTCGACCGTGCATCTTGGTAGACGTACAGTAGTTGTACACCGTCGTGTAAAGACTCGTGTAACCAGTGAAGGAGAGACCCTTCTCCAGATTGTTCATGATGTGGTCGACGCCGGCGTTGAGATATGTCCATGTCTCCTCGAGATCGGCGGTCTTAGCGGGCATTTTGGAGAAGTCATTGCTGGGCGCGGCAGTCGATGAGGAAGCCATGATGGGTGTAGAAGAAAGAAAAAGAGCGTGACTCAAATTACTGCATATAACGGTACCGCCACGCCCATCCCACGCACCGTGCTTGCCCCTGACCATCACCTCTGCATCCACCCGTCACTCCTTCGTCTATTGCACTCTGCAGGCTCTCCAGCCTGTAACAGCAGCTTTCAAAGCACCTCAAACTGTTGTCTTTTTCTGAGATCCGGCGTCCCCAGAGTCGCACCCGAACAGATGCCGTCTTTTCGTGGCTTCTTGAGCGTCTACATTTCCGATCTCCTCCCTTTCCTCCCAGGTGATCGTTATCGATGAAGCTTGTTTCTGCCTCAAGGCTGACTTTTTGTCTGTTCATGTCATAGCCCAGAATTCTGCCTTCCATTGCTTGGGCCCGAAACGAAACTTCTTTTATCCGCTTTGAACCCTCCGCGGAAGATACGAACGTCATTTTCTTAGGAGAACCACGAAGCATAATCTTGTATGCTGCCTATGCAGACCTCGGTGTTTGATCCACCTCCATTCTGCCCCAGCATCACAAGCTGATGACGCTCATGCGTCGGATGCGTCGGATGCGTAAGCCATCCTGCAAACACCTTCCCGCCGCAACGAGCCATCTCAGATGGGCGCCTATGCGCTTCTCTAACTCTATCTCGCCATCGATTACGCGGCAAGTTTATTGATTGCCCGCTTTCCCTGCTATTTAACACAGGCTTCCGATTTTGCTCCTCTTTTCGTCTAAATCGCCCTCTTCTCTATCCTCTCACAATATGGCTCATCCCGTCCTTTGGCCAAAGAAAACATTTTTCTATCCCATAGGGAACACTCCGCCAGTTTGTTTGACGCAGGATATCGCGCCGGAGGCAGACACAAATGTCCTCCTTCTCGCCTGTGGAGACCCGAGGAATATTCTTTATACTATCCACGCTGATCCTGGCAAGGGTACGAATGTGTTCTCCCGTTTTTCGAGATCGCTTACCAACACAGGCCAGGACATAGACGATTGGACTTCACCTGCTGTGACTGGGAGCCAGCTGTCCTAGGTCAGTAGGAATTTCATGCATGAGACAGCCACGGAGATTAAAAACCGTTCCTCAGCTCGAAATATTATTCTCTTCACAATGATCACGGACGGCATAGAAACAACTCATATGTGGCCAATTTTCTATCATTTTTTTCTCGACCGAGCGTCATACGACATCTTGCTTGCACAATGCCGGAAACTCATCCAAACATCCGCCGATATGGTTTCGTGGAAAGCCTCGAAATATGGGGATTGGCTTCGATTTTGCGACGATCATTCTCTTGTCGAAGTTCGTAGGCATTGGGCCCAATATCAGGAGATGGACGACCTGCCGCAGAAGAACAAGCAGGAACTTGAAGCATCTTTTGCATCCGGCATGAAGTCCGTCCTGAAGAAAGTTGGGTCTACGGGAGCCCCCGTCGTCGCAGCCGGACCACTTTCATACAACCTCCTCAATGATCGGAAGTCAAGCAACATCGAGACATTCTCCGAATTTTGGTCGTCCGGCGTCACTGCTCGTAGTTTGTTTTCAGATGCCATTGATCGGTGCCTAAACCCCACCTTCGTCTACTCTCGTGCTGGAAAGGCGTTCAATGTCCATTATGCAACCGACCCCATTCGCGCGTTCCATTTAGCACCGTATTTTGCTCCGACAAAGCATGCAATGTCGCCCTCAAAAGTCAGCCTCACGAGCCTCGTCCAGGTTTGCATGGCCCAATTCTCAGCGTGGTGCGTGTCACTTCAACGCCGCCTCCAGCAACGTTCTGCCACCACCATTCGATTCGCCGTCGCCGAAGCCCTCGCATTTTGTGAGGCCCTCCAGCACTGTCGAGATGGTGAAGATACCAACACCGGTGTCTACAGTCAGTCTTGGGGAGGCTCGCAGCTCGATTTCGATGTTGGAGACTATGGATCCGAACGGACTGCCCCAATGATCTTCGACGTGATCGACACTTCCAATGTTACAGATCATATGGGGCTTCTCAACATCTTAACCGTCGCAGTGCCACTTCTGAAACGAACACCTTCGTCCGTTTTGCACACCAACACCTTGCTACGGACAAAGGACGAAGGGCCAGTATCGTCGGGGTTGGCAGAGCGCGCCTGCACGGATGTTTCGACGTTGTCGTTGCTCCTTGGGGTGGCTCCGATTTGTCACCTCTCGCATTTTACGACGCAGTCCAACAAGCACTTGCTGCTTGCTGGCCATGTGCTCGGCAGGCAATTTCAAGAATGCCTCTCGTGGAAAATGCCCTGGTCCGCCTTGCCAGGGCCAATCAGTGGAATCGAACAGCTGCAACCATCGATGTTGGCCTGCGCGGATCCCAGAAGACTCGCACAATTCCTCTTCAATCTATATTTGAAAATGTTTACGGATGAAGACCAATTCGAAAATATGAAGCAGATCGGCAACTCGTCACGCCTCCGGACAATGAACCATAGATCTTATATTCGAACTTCTTTCGTATCGCTTCTCCAGATCATACAACCCAGAGTTGACGCAAATTGGAATGAAGTCATGCGACATTTCCTGGAACTTGTCCGGTTTGATCATACTCTTTTGATCGGCGCACACAGCTACCAAGAACTTGCCTGCCATCTTCATTTGCGCAATATTCTCGCGTTGGACGTCTTACATCCAGATTGGTCTCGCGTTGTCAAGAGCCCTTCCAACCGTTTTCGGAATTGGAAGGGCGATGTCCCTCCTGTCGTGTGTGTCGTACTGAAGGTGCCTCGCCAGAGCCTTAAAGCTCTCGAAGACATTGATGATTCGGAGATCGGCACCCCACCCCTTCAATGCGAATCGTCGGACAACAATTTTCATAACATCCATTCATCCATACGACCCATCTTCGGCATGTTGGACGTTACCCAGGTTAACGGTGAACTCCAAGCGATTCTGACTGAAGATCCACAAGGCTGGAATGGGAATTCCCCACTCCTCGTATCCTTCTATATGCCGTCGTGGCTGTTGACTATTGCACCTAAGACGACCAAAATTGGGCTTCACCTGCGGAACACTCCGGCGACGTTGGCGTTCATGCCAAAGTTGGGCATGTCTCTCGCCATTTTCTCAGCGTATCTGGCAGATGAAGATCATGTTCATATTCTGCGTCAACGTCCCGACAACATCAGGGAACTGTCCCAACTAAGGAAGCCCATGGTACCCGTCATGAGGAATACTAACGTGACTACGGAGAGAGTCATAATCGACTTCGACGCTGATGTGCCTACGGTGGGGTGATCGTGCGAATAATGAATGACAAACACACACCCAAAACACCGCAATGAGTGGCTCTGAGGTGCGAGGACAGTTCCGTGGTTGTGCGGCTCTAACCAGTGGGCGCGCGCGACTCGAAGACGGATGGCAAATGCGGGCGCTAAGCGTGGGAACGGGACGAATGAGGCAACGGTGCCTCCGAAATACGAGTGAGAGAGCGAGGAACGAGGGAGGTGAGAGACGGAAAAACGAACTAAATTCTCTATATTGTGTGAGTGTGTAGACATGGATTATATCTATGAAGAAAGAAGAGCCCGGCAAGGAAGATATCCGAGCCGTGGGTGAAGGAAGAAAGAAAAACAGAAATTTTCAGATAAGAATGAAACAGGAATGGAATAGGGGAGAGGCGGCGAGGCGGCAACTGCGTTGATGGGGGAAAAGGCTACCTAACAAGGAAAGGGTGGCGCGCCGAGCGTCTCGGTGAAACGGGAAAGAGAGGGAAAGAGGCGGTGCCGGTCACGGGACGGATGCTTTTGCTGACTGAGGATCTCCGGGTGTGTCGAGGAATCATATGGCTCGATGGGAAAGGTGTCGGGGATCGAGGGGACGACGAGAATGTGATGATGAAGGTCGAAAAAAGGGATTTACCGGGGTCAGGGAGCAGTCCGGCTCATCATCTCCTCCCTACTGAAATCATGACTGTCCCCAGTCATGCCGTCGATGGTCGTCGATGGTTGTCTCGTCTGTGCATGATCCTCATGGTCGAAATTGTGGGTGACTCCTCGGAAGCGGCGCGGCATATCGAAATGAAGTCGGAATGGTGTCGTGAATGGTGAGAGATGAACAAGATCTCGAGGGTAGAATGTGAAGGATAACAAAAAAACTAAAAAGAAATGAATGAAACTAAAAATAGAACAAGAATGATGGAGATGGGGTTGTGGTCGAGCACGAAGGTGGGTAAATCGAAGAATCGAGTAGTTAGGTTACGGATTGGCGAAGTGAAAAGCAAGGAGAAATGAAAGGATGAGGTCGACAAGCTGGGAATTTGCTGAGGTCACGATCCTCCCTACTGAAATAGGAACCGTGCCTTCTACTCTTCGAAAGCGAAGTGAACAGCGTCGAAGTCGTTGTAGGGGTCGAAGGCGGTCGACATCTGAATATCTTGAAGGCGAGAGTGCGAAAGGCCGAAGACGTCGTCGAGAAGTCGAGAAGGAAAGGAAAGACAAGGGAAAGAATCAGAACTACGAACGGCGGTGATCTGGCGGTCGAAGAATGTGTTGTTGGATTTGCTGGGGCTACGGGCAGTGTCTTGGCTGCTAAAAATAACGACGCGAGGATTGAAATGGCGAGCGCGCATCCTAAAACGAAGAGATTCCTAAGCGCGATGGCAGCGAACGAGTGTACCGAGGATGTGGGCAGAGTCTCGTGTCGTCCGGACGCGTTCTCGAGGGGCGGGCCATTGGCGGGTGACGGATACTTGGGAACGAAATGCTTCGAGACATTTTGACTGTTTGTGAAGTGCAGTAGCGGCGTGTGCGGCGGCGTCGGTTGTCGAGACGTGTGTGGCTGTGGCGGATCGTCGTGAACGATTGCTGATGGTGAAATCAAAGGCTGAGAGTCGAAATTTTGACCACCGGGGTCGAGAAGGCGTTCGAGGCGTCGATTTTCGTCGTCTAGAGGGACATAGGAACGGAGAGTGGCCGAAGTCTGCGATATAACAGGTCTATCGGGGTCGAGAGTGTCGTCGGGATGGAGAGTGCGATAGGAAGGCTTGTACCTGTCGAAATTGGCAATGGATGCATCTGGTGGGCTGGGATATGGGCTGGAGGTAAGTGCGACGCTCGGAGGGGCTGAATGGAACATATCGGCGGATTTCTCAGGCAGTGGCGGGTCAACGGCGTCGTCTTCGAGTGCAGTAGCGTGTGTACGAGTCTCTTGGGTCGTCTGGGATCGCGTGGTTGTAGTGTCGAAGCTATGAGGTCGAATTTCGGGGGATAGGGATGGGAGCTCATGCAGGGTGATGACGGGCGGAGTACTCGACGAAATGTCGCAGTTGGCGGGTGCCGATTCGATGTCGTTCGCGGGTGGTAACATGAGATACGTGGTGCCGAGTTTCTTGGGCGTTTCTTGCTCGAGTGCGGCGTCGACGGTCTTTTCTTGTGAGTAAACACAGACGGCGTCTGGTGCGTCTCGAATGGTGAGTTCTGGACCAATATCTTGTTCAGCGGCGAGCACAGGGGCGGCAGGAAGCGGCGGTGAGGCAGGAGAAACTTCTCCTTCATCCTGGAAAACGGCACGAGGCGTCTGAGCGAGCATTTGGGTGGTGGGCACGAAACTGGGTGGTTGTCGAGCGCGGAGGGCGAGTAACTCGGCTTCAATGGCGGCGATGCGATCCTGCTTCGATGTCTGGTGGGTGGATCGAGTTGTAGTGCACGAGAGCGAATATTCGAGAGCGTCGGATGGTGTCGTCGGGTGGAAAAGGGTGCCAGCGGCAAGCTGGTTCGGATTTCGACGATGCCACTCGTCTACGCGATCCTTGAGTAAATGGCCAGGGATTTCCTTAGGGATGAAAGCTCCTGATGGAAGGACGACCTTTCCCTCGACGTTTCGCCTACACTTGCCAGCGCGAGAGTACTCCGTGACGAGTTCGCAATCCTGCATGAAATGAGCACTTCCACAAAACTTGCAAGCTACTGGGGCTGGAGACAACGAAGGACGAGGCTGGCGAGGCTGGTTCGACTGCTGGAGAGCTTCGACGATTGTCTTGGTGAGTTCTGAGAAGATGGGACCGAGGGCTTCGAGTCTGACGGAGTCTGGTGACGAAGAAGCTGTCGTAGTCGTTGCTGTGGGCGACGGCGACGGAATGTGGGCAGGAAATCCACGAAGAACGAATCGTGCAGCGTCCATAACGTTCTCGATGGTGTATGGCATGTCTGGGGAGTGATCCGGGTCCTTGATTTGCAGGCGTCGAGCAACGAGCGACCAAAAATTGGGCTGGAATCCTCGGGTGAATGCACGTTCTTGCTCCATCGTGGTGAGGCGATCTTTGATGACGAGGAAGGTCGTAACAGCTGTGAATTCACGGTGGTAGTCGGCGAGATCATTGAGTGAGTGGATCCCAAGGCGATGGCGGCTGTCGACGATGCAATCCATGTCCGAGAGCATGAACTTGAAGTCTTCGTCGGCCTCAGGGTACAGCTTGATTACAGCGGTCTTGAACTCATCGTAGGTGGCGTCGACACTCGAGAATTCGATAATGCACTCCCATAGGTCGGCAACGTCGATATCAACGTAACGGATTGTGTGTTTCTTGCGTGCGGCGTGGTCTGTGACTTGGGCGTGGTCGAAAAGGAACTCGAGGTCGCGAAAATAGCGCCGGAGCTCTCGAGGTTTCGATGGGTCGAACGTTGGTGCCGTTTCGTCACCACGGGGCGGCATATAGATCGGGGATGGGGTCGGCATGATGGGCGGAAAACGTGTATGACGTGATGGGGAGTTGGACTCGATGGAGGGATGTGAGAGGAGTGATGGAATGAGATTGGTGGGATCGAATAAATGGGATTAGAGGATATTACGACGCGAAGGAGAGACTGAACGAGTGTGCGATGTTGTGTCGAAGTCGGCGGCGGGGTAAGAAGGTGCAATGTGGATGTGGAACCCCTCGCGGTGGGCTCCAATATGATGTGCCTACGGTGGGGTGATCGTGCGAATAATGAATGACAAACACACACCCAAAACACCGCAATGAGTGGCTCTGAGGTGCGAGGACAGTTCCGTGGTTGTGCGGCTCTAACCAGTGGGCGCGCGCGACTCGAAGACGGATGGCAAATGCGGGCGCTAAGCGTGGGAACGGGACGAATGAGGCAACGGTGCCTCCGAAATACGAGTGAGAGAGCGAGGAACGAGGGAGGTGAGAGACGGAAAAACGAACTAAATTCTCTATATTGTGTGAGTGTGTAGACATGGATTATATCTATGAAGAAAGAAGAGCCCGGCAAGGAAGATATCCGAGCCGTGGGTGAAGGAAGAAAGAAAAACAGAAATTTTCAGATAAGAATGAAACAGGAATGGAATAGGGGAGAGGCGGCGAGGCGGCAACTGCGTTGATGGGGGAAAAGGCTACCTAACAAGGAAAGGGTGGCGCGCCGAGCGTCTCGGTGAAATGGGAAAGAGAGGGAAAGAGGCGGTGCCGGTCACGGGACGGATGCTTTTGCTGACTGAGGATCTCCGGGTGTGTCGAGGAATCATATGGCTCGATGGGAAAGGTGTCGGGGATCGAGGGGACGACGAGAATGTGATGATGAAGGTCGAAAAAAGGGATTTACCGGGGTCAGGGAGCAGTCCAGCTCATCAACGCTCTTGGAACCAAAGCTGTGAGCTTGACCATCAGAGATACAATAACCGACGTCGCAGCTACTAGGTCATTATCGAGCGGTGCTAGCGTCACTTCAAAGGCAATCGGCGATTGTAGCATCGTGGTCTCGTACGAGGGATACAACCGAACCTTTGCTTTCCCTTATCCAGTTCGGGGTAAGCAGCACAAGACTCGAATTGCTCGCAAGTCATCCTACATTGAGGTGAAGCATCTTCTCTTCCCTCAATCGCTGTCTCCTTAACGTTGTCTTCAGATCGAAAGCTTCATACGATCCAACTTCGAGGACTTCCTCGATCTTTCGCTCAATCCATTCCCCGTCACCGTCATTCAAGAAGTTCCTAATTTGTTGAACGCTCATTACCTCAAGTTGTCCGCTCTTCCAGCTCTTGATTTAACCTCGCTAAAGTCGGCCGAATGGCTTCGGATACATGTGGGGATGTCGATTTCGACCGGCGAGAGGCAACATTCGACGGTGAAGAAGCCCGAAGAAGCACGCGCGGAAGAACGCACACTTATTGACGTTAAACAAACCTTACAGATCGCCATCACTCAGTTCGCAGAAAAACGGCAAAGAATCATCGGGTTGATTAATCCCAACAACCGAAAAGGCCTCCATACCTTATTCTTCATGAACGACATCAGGCTGGATTTAGGTGCCCACACCGTCGTTGCAGATGCTTGCGTTGTCCCTTTGACCGAATCGCTTGTCGAGAAAGCGAAGCCACTTCTGTATCACCTGTCTAAGACTCGCGGTTTTCTACCAGTTAACACTTTGGATGAGGAAGTTAAGGCGTTGAGGAAGCTCTTGCCTCTTTTCGCTGAACGTTGTCGAACCTGGAAGCATACAGAGAAATGTGAATACCTCCTGAAGGGTATCCCGGCAGCACTCGACGGCTTCACCCAGAGCCCTCTCTGCAGCTGTGGAAAGGGCAAGGATCTTGGTGCCTTTGGCATGGCAGCGCAGTGGAAGGTGCTACATTCGGAGGCAACCAGGGTCGCTATCAGCCCACTATTCACGTTCTCGTTCATGGAAGACGTCTTTGCCCCTCTGACGACGGCGATGGGCAAAGGTCCCAAATCCGCTTCGAAATTGAAGACTTCCTTTTCCCCAGTTCCGCATTCCTCTTCCATGAAACCGACCTCTCCTGTGTGTGGAAGCTGCGGCGGACCCGGAAAGCCTTCGCTTTTGACATGCAGCGGGTGCAAGAACGTCCAATATTGCTCTTCTATGTGCCAAAAAGCCCATTGGAAAGCCCACAAACTTGAGTGTCGCAAGTAGTAGTGCTTTACTGGTACTCAAAAACATGAAAATGATTCTATGTACACAACATCTCCTTCGTTTGATAGTTTACTTTCCTTCCAAATCCATCTTGATCATTCTACGGATTGGGCTGCTCAGTATCCATTTTTGAGGAGTACCAGATGATGCCATAGTTCCTTCCGTTTAAATCGAAAATCAATTCCACCTGGTGGGGATCGGGAACCGGCCCGGGATCGACAACATTGATGTTCAACGATTCAACTTCAAACGTTCAGACTTCAACGTAAACGACCTCCTTCATCAGCCATCGCTGACCCTCAGGTTCTCCATACACACAGTCTCAACCCTCCTCGGATTATGCATCTTGCTCATGAGTGCCCCGTCCATAAATTTGAAGACTTCGACCAATTTGCTCTGTCCCAATCACAATTTTCGAACCCGGGGATTCGTGGATCCCTCGTAAATTCGTCCCCGAAGGCTGCGTACTGATGACTCTGCGCAGAAATCACCTAACAGGCGATCAGTGTCCTTACTAGCACTATCCTCGTCGCCAGACAATTCATTGTGCCGCCTAGCTCTCCTGACCCACAATGTGGAATCACACACTGGGTGTGTCACCTCTTCATTCACACATTGTGGCAATCTAATCGCCTTCTCCTTCGCCACATGACCTGCCGTTGAAGTCTTCTCGGGCGCCTATCTACTAGATCGAGCGATTCATCACCCCATCGATTGCGTATAAACCAAGACATCGATTTGAATACTCCAGCTCTCATATTATTCCCCACTCGAACCGTTCTCATCCTCGACGACAGCATAACGATGGCGTATCCCGTCCTTTGGCCGAGGAAACTTTTTTTCTACCCAATAGGCAACACGTCGCCGGTTTGCTTCACTCAGGAACTTGCGCCTGAAGTGGATGCGGATATTCTCCTCCTCGCTTGTGGAGATCCGAGGAGCATCCTGTATACGATTCATGCCGACTTAGGCACTGGTCCGTCGTTCACTCTACTTTCTGCCCTGGCACTGACGTGGTGATCCAGAATCCAGAAAGCTGGATTTCACCTGTTGCGATTGGGAGCCCGCTATCTTAGGTGAGTTCCTAGATAACTAGCGCAAGAAGATTGTTCATCAGTCTCGCAGCACGAAACATCCTCCTGCTTACGATGATCGTAGACGGCGTGGAGGCGGGTCATACGTGGCCAATTTTCTACCATTTTTTCCTGAACCAGGCATCCTACGATGTTTTGCTCGCACAGTGCCGAACCCTCGTCCAATCATCTACTGATATGGCGGCCTGGAAGGCGTCGAAGTACGGGAAATGGCTTCATTTCTGCGATGACTCCTCCCTTGCCCATGTCCGTAGGCAGTGGACACTCTATCTGGAAACAGACGCACAGCCTCGAAAGGAAAAACAAATTTTGAAGGCATCCTTCACGGCCGGCATGAAATCAGTTCTGAAGACCCATGCGATAGTGTCCACGGCCGGCCCTGCAGCCGGACCCCTCATCCATACGTATTTTGAGAACAATTGTCCAAACAAAATCAAGTCATGTTCGGAGTTTTGGTCCACTGGTGTCACCGCCCCGACATTGTTTAAGGATTCCGTTAACCAACACGTCAACCCAACATTTGTTTACTCGCTCTCTGGGAAGAAGTTCAATGTCCACTACGGTACCGACCCCATTCGTGCGTTCCATTTGGCACCTGCATTCGCTCCCCTCAAGGATGGAAAATCACTGTCCAACGTTACCCTCGCCACTCTTGTGGAGCTCGCCATGGCGCAGTTCTCAAGCTGGTGCTCATCCTTCAAAAAGCGATTGTCAAGTGCGCAGCCAAATATCAACGTCAGGTTTGCCGTCGCCGAATCCCGTTCATTCGCGCAAGCATTGCAATATTGCCGCGATATCAAGGTTACCAAGACAGGAGTTTACGTCTCGCCTTGGGGTGGGGCCCAAATTAATTTTGATACCACCCTCTACGGATCGTCTCCCACAGCCCCGATGGTATTCGACGTCATCGACACCTCGAATGTCACAGACCATGCAGGCCTCCTTAACATTTTGGTGGTCACAATACCCCTTCTCAAGGGACAGCCTTCATCCGTCCTCTACACCGACACACTGCTGCCGCACGAAGATGGTCAAACTGTCCAGTCAGGACTCCTTGACAAGGCATGTGCAGACATCCCGACGTTAGCATTGTTGCTGGGCATTGCTCCCACTTCTCATCTGTCCCATTTCACCACCAACTCCAACAAACATCATCTACTTGCCGCCTCTGCAGGATCTGATATCAGCCAAATCCATGAACCCATAGCATGGAAAATACCCTGTTCTGTTGTTCCAGGTATTCAACCCGCCAGTGATGAGTTCAAGCCCTCCATGATAGCATTTGCCGAACCGAGGAAGCTGGAGGAACTACTCTTATCCATATACCTGCAAATGTTCTCGGACGAAAATCAAATGGAGAATATGCGTAACATAGGTAACATGGCAAGTTATCGCAAGCAGCATCTGCTATGCTACCTACGGGGCACCTTCGTCTTACTTCTCCGGTTGATCAAAGCCAGAGTCGACGTAGGATGGAACCAAATCATCTCTAATTTTTGCCTCCTTGTCGGCAGGGACCGCACACTTCTAATGGGGCTCCATAGCTTCCAAGAGCTGAGCTGTCAACTTCATCTCCATGGCATCCATACGCAAGACGTCTTCACGTCGGCCTATCTCGAAACGGTCAGAACACAAGCTGACCCATTTCGGGATTGGAATATTGTTCCGCCTGTTGTTTGTATCGTCCTGAAAGTGCCACGTCGGAATCTCAAAGTTGTAGAAGATATCGATCCAGATGCAATTGGCGCTCCGCCTCTGCAATGCGAATCATCCGCGTTGTCGTTCCATAACATTCATCCCTCAATCCAGCTAATTTTTGGCGACATTCTCGTCAGCTCAGGAGGGGATCACTCGGAAATCGCCATTCAGGAAGATTTAGCAGGATGGGAGGGCGACTCTCCATTGATTGTTTCGTTCTACTTACCATCCTGGATCTTGACAGATGACCCCAAGAACACCCAGATAGGTCTTCACTTCCGAAACATACCAGCAACAATGGCTCTCATACCCCAACTGGGCATGAGGCTCGCCATATTCTCGACCATGTTGACGGATAAGAAGCATGTCCATGTCGTGCATCATCGACCCAATAATTCTGGCGAATTCGCCCGACTTCGACACCAGCCAGTCATACCTATCCTTGAGAAAAGCAAGGCAGCTCCAGAAAATATTGTTCTCGGATTCGGCCCTTCTGCGACAAAAATGCAGACTCTCACACTCAGAGACAAGATAACTGATCCTAAAGCCATGCAATCGCTCTCAGACGGTGCGACTGTCACCACAACTCCAGTCGCAGATTGTAGCGTCCTTGTCACTTTCCAGGGCTATCAACGAGTTTTTGTTTTCCCGTTCCCTCTTGTTACCAGCCAATGCAAGACGAGAATTGCCAGAAAGTCTTCCTACATTGAGGTATGCTCGTTTATACTTCTCTACATAAACTTATCGCCAACGATCACTTATCTAACAGATCGAATGCCCAATCAGGGCTACGTTGGAGGAATTCGCCGCATGTTCACTCAACCCATTCCCGGTCGTCCTTCATGGTCAAACTCCAAACCTTCTCAACGTCCATTATCTTCACTTAGACAAGCTTCCCGCTCTACGACTCCCTCAGCCTGTGGACAAACTCCAATGGCTATCGGTCCATCTCGCAATGTCGATGTCAGATCGCGAAAGGCAACACAACTCTGCCACCAAGGTAGAAGATCAGGATCTCCTTGTCGGCCTCAGATCGAGTATCTGCACCTTCTTCATCCAATTTTCTGGATTAGAGCCGTTGAAAGCCAGGCCCAGGTTCTTCGGCTTGCATAATCCTGAGACAGGAAATGGCGTCTATACGTACATCTTCGTGAATGACATCAAACTTGACCTGTCTGCCAACACATTGGTTGCAGATGCTTGTGTCATTCCATTTACGAGGGATCTGGTGTCGAGGCTAGCGCCTATCCTTTATGAAATCGGACAAGACGACCTGCCCCATATACCTACTTATGATGAAGAGACAAAGGTCTGGAAGAAACTTCTCCCTGTTTTCGTAGAACGCTGCCGAACGTGGAAACACCGCTCAACCTGCGAATATCTTACTGAAGGCATACCAGCGTCCTCGGAGCTCCCTGAGACTCCACTTTGCAGTTGCGGAAAGGGAAAGGATCTCGGAGAGTTTGGGAAAATTCCGAAGTGGAAAGCCCTCCATCCTGAGGCGACTCGAGTGGCCATCTGTCTATTGTTCACCTTCTCGTTCATGGAAGAGGCGATTTCGAAGGTGCGAGCGAACCTTGAGCCTTCAGACGCGGCAAACAAGAGGGCTAGCCCATCATCAGCGAGGTCAATTTCGCCTGCGTGTGCCAACTGTGGCGGACCAGGAAAGCCTTCGCTCCTGACTTGCGGTCGCTGCAAAGACGCGCAATACTGCTCTGCAACTTGCCAAAAGGCCCATTGGAAAGCCCACAAACCTAAATGCCGCGTCGCTGCAGCTAGAACTTGAACGGCCGGGTACAAGGCTGCTGTCATTTTAGTAGTTCTTTCCTTTGACCTGCCTCGATAGCTTCGCATTGCCTCTTCCACGGTCTGAGTCCATGTATGCATTTTCTTAAGAATTGTCTGTTTTGTTGTGCACAACATATTGATACAGTTCATTTCTACTTCGAAAATCGATTGTAGCATTCATGGTTTCTTTTTCGTCTTCTGTGGCTCGCTGTCCATTGGTGGCAAGCTTTCCTTCATCCCCCTCAATCTTCTGTCCTTCAAACCAAATTCGAAGGGTAGTTGAAGTCCTCCAAGCCAACGAAGTTCTCCTTGATGCTGCGTGCGCTGACAAACCGGTAGAAGATGCTGATGCTGCCAGCCTTGTCGTTCGTTCCACTCGCACGAGCACCTCCAAATGGCTGCTGCCCAACGACAGCCCCAGTGCACTTCTCGTTGTAGTACACGTTGCCAGCAGCGTTGCGTAGGCGGTTGGTCGCTGCGATGAGGGCGCTGCGGTCTCTTGCAAAGCTGGTTGCAATTTACCATAAGCACAATGCAAGAGGGATGAAGACAGGCAGAGAACGCACATGGCTCCAGTCAGGGCGTAGTCGGTCGTTTCATCGACAATATCGAGTGTCTTCTCAAAATCGGCGTCCTCAAAGACGTACACGGTGACGACGGGTCCGAAGATCTCCTCGACCATCGTTACCGACTTGGGGTCCTTTGTCAAAATAACCGTTGGCTGGATGAAGTATCCCTTCGAGTCGTCGCCTGTGCCGCCGATGAGCACCTCGCCACCAGCGTCCCTGGCCTTTTGGATGTAGGAAGTGATCTTGTCGTACGCTGGGCGTCCGCTGTACAACGGAAGGAAGAGATTAGAAAGAGTGATGAAGATTATGGAAGACTTGGACGTACATGACGGGGCCCATGAAGTTGCTCCAGTCCATTGGAGGGCCAACCTTAATCTTCGCGATCTCCTCCAAGAACTGGTTCTTGAAGCCACCCTTGTTCCAGACGGAGGAAGAGACATAGAGCCGGGAGAGGGCAGAGCACTTTTGGCCTAAAGGACGAACATGGGGATGAGAATTAAAGATCGACACCTAAAGACGCATATGCGCTTCAGATAGAACATACCTTGATACTCAAACGCCCCTCTCACACTCTGCAGCACCGCATTCCTTACCTCCGCCGAGCGATGCACCACATGGAAGTTCTTGCCACCGGTCTCGCCCACAATCCTCGGGTAGCCCTTATACCTGTCAAGGTTCGATGCGATATCCTTCCACAGCTTCTTGAAGACGAAGGTGCTGCCAGTAAAGTGGAGAGCGGCGAATGCCTTATGATTGATGGCCTGTGCAACGACCTCGGGTGGTGGGCCGGGGACGAATTGGATGACACCAGCGGGTACACCCGCTTCGACGAGGATTTGGTGTACAAGGAAGTTGGAGTAGGTGGCTGCAGGCGAGGGCTTCCAGACGACGACGTTGCCGACAAGGGCAGGGGCTGGACGTCGTGAAAATTGTTGTCAGGAATAAAAATTCGGTGGGTGAGAAAAGCCAAGTGTACCTCCGGGAAGGTTTCCACCGATAGCAGTGAAATTGAAGGGTGATACTGCCAGAACGAAGCCTTCGAGAGCACGGTACTCCACACGGCTGTAAAGATGATAAGTCAGGAGATCGTCGCCGATGAAGCTGGTTCGGGCTTACTTCCATGCTCCAGCACTGTTCTTGACAGGTTGTTGCGCATATAACTCCTCCACGAATTTGACACCAAATCGGAAGAAATCGCTCAACTATCGGATACCCAAGAAAAATCAGCCAGTCACTCCGGCGAGAAAGAGTGGATAAAACATACCTCAGCCGCGGCATCAATCTCCGCCTGCCAGGCATTCTTGCCCTGTCCCAAAATCGTCGCCGCCATAAGTTTGTACCTGTACTTGCCGCTAACGAGATCTGCAGCCTTTAGGAAAATCGCAGCACGGTCGTTCCAAGGCATGCTCTCCCACTGGGCCTTCGCGGCGAGCGCGCCGTCGATGGCTTTCGTGACGGTGGCCTCGTCAGCTTCATGGTAGGTGCAAAGGTGCCTCGCATGGTCGTGGGGGAGGGGCTGCTTCGCGAGCTTGCCCGTCTTGACCTAGAGCATATTGAAAACTTTATTCTGGCGACTAAGGAGACTGGAGATAAGGACAAGCACGTACAATTTCCCCGTTGACGATGCAGGGCACCTCGAAGGGTAGCTCCTGTTCCATCTGCGCAATGGCAGCCACCAGAGTTTGACGCTCTGCTGAGCCCGGAGCATACGTTTTCTGTTGAATCCATGAGACATCGGTAAGCCGAACAGCCCCTAATCAGGACTCACCATGGGCTCATTGTCGATAGCGGGCACTTTGAATGCAGCAAGCTGGGGAGTGCTCATTGTGAAGATGGCGTGGGTAGGATTTCAAAGATAATCGATGCTTGAAGTATTTATGGGGTGCAAATTGGCTCTCCAAGAAGCTTGATCTCGATGGAGTTCCGTCGCCATTTTGACGCCTCGGAAGGATCATCATGTTGAATGATGAAACTCAGGCATAGGAGAATTGGTCGCATGATTCACGTTTTCCATTTGCTGAACCTACCCAGAACATGACTGAAAACGGTAATGCGAGCTGAAGGCATTGACAAGGTTGAAAAATCAGAAAGAAAGGTGAGGGTCCTCAATCCCTCGTCACTGATTCGCTTAGATTTAACCATGACTCAACATTGGCGTTATCTTATCTTATCGTCGGACATAACGCGGCCGAAATGACCTCTTAGGCTTCAAGCTCGACTTATGCACCCCACCATTCTCTATGGGTGACTTACGCGAGTCCTTGACACTTTACTGTGCGTGCTTCGATCCTACTTGCCACACTACCGGTGCTAAATCCTATATGGTGTTTCATTTGCAAAAATTATTCCTGACATATTTCTGATGGACCGAAATTTGGGCGTGCCCGAACTTTCTGACTAGCTCCGAACTTTTTTGGACCGCCACGCTCGGTCCGGCCGCGCCCAGAAAGTTCCGGGATTCGAAAGTTCGAGCCGTGCGAGACGTACGAGCCTGCTTAGCTAACGCAGTGGGCCTCGCCAACTCGTCAGCTACTCTACACTGGCAGCCAGCAACCGCTCGACACAGAATTGCACCATTATCTGCTCCATCATGGCCTCACCGTCAGTGTTCTCCACCCGCTGAAGCAAATCACAGGAATTTTCTCTCCAAGATGCCATGGGAAGCCTAGCACTGGGTTCGCAGAAACCCCAACACCCACCCAACGTTTCGCAGGGCGAGGGCGGGCACGAACGATGGACGCGCGGGTAGTGACACGGCAAGCCAGAGCACGGAACTGCTTGCCTGTACCGGTCTACGTTCTGGACACGGGGCGAGTACGAGCAGAGGGAGAGGGAGAGGAGGGCTAGGGGTAGGGGTAGGAAGGCAAGGGCGAGTCCCTCCCCTTACCAGCCCCTCCGACCGCGCCTTCCCAATCCCATTCCGCCCTTCGCATGCAGCACCCACAGATACCTACCATCGCTGTCCCCGCCAACTCGATCTTTGGCAACACAGCTACTCGAGAGGCCCGGACGTGCGGGCTTGAACATGACACGAGTGCAACAAGGGACAGGAGGGAGGGGCCCACGCCGTCCTCGCCCTGTTCTACCCTCCTCGTACGCCGTCTCGCCATCCCGACTTCCTCCTTTCCACCCCGACACAAGACCTTTACACACCGCACACCGCGCAGGTCAGCCGCGCGCCGTTGCCCCCATGCCTAACCCCCAACTACCACCTCAAGCTCGACCACAGACCCCTCACGACTGGGCCGCTCACGAGCACAAACATCAGCGGTACGACGGGCGAGCGAGGAAGTGAGGAGCGAAGGTTAGCTTCGAGAATTGGCACGACGGACAGGAATATGGTTATACTATGGGGATTAGTAACCATCTCTCTGAGCCACGCTACCGCAAAGAGCTACCCTCGTCCTGCCGTTGTAGATACCTATTAAATGCACTTATTTTGTCATTGTTCCTCGGCTAGTTTCTATGGCAGGGTGAAAGCCTGCGACGGCGCCGGGCGGGCGGTTGTGCTGCGCTGCCCGCCCTCATCGACGGGACCAGCACCTGCTGACCCTCCCTGCCCACTTTAATTTGGGGGCAGTCAAGCTTGTGTCAGATTATCCTCCAACATTACCTAGTCTTAGGAACTAGCGAGCTAATAATTATTTTCTAAGTTACTTTCTGCTGGGGCCACTGCGGGTGGAGGTCACAGCCACCTATGGCTCGTACGTCTCGAATGGCTCGAATGGCTCGAACGGCTCGAACTTTCGAATAACGGAACGTCCTCGCCGCGCCTGCACTTAATCGTCCGTTCGTCGTGTCAAAGTACTCAAATTTGAAACTTCGGGCAGATGGATGAATTGACTTGTGCCCTAGTCTCGCAGGTTGCAAGCAGCCTAAGGTGTTCCTGTAATGGTAATGAGTCATGTTTATTTCGGCGCTTATCCCAGGCGCTTATTTAAATAATCCGATAGCCATGTAAAGTCCGAGGATAGGTCAGCTCGTGATCTTATGATCGTATTACATCGCGGATAACGAAAGAGTAAATGAACACGTTTCCGCAGATAGAATATAGTATGTATGGGCATCGTTTGCAATTGACGCGGAAGTAATGCACAAACTTGAAACTAGTTCCCGCCGGTCCATCTGAGAGACGACGAGCTCTTTCTTTTTCCGATTACAAGGGATAATGTGACTTACACTGGTGGTCCGGGGATGGGATAGGGTAACTAAGCGAGCCTCGACCAATAAGTAAGAGGAAGAAGACGAATTTCGTCAGGTGCTTACAGATTGGTCTGTTTGAAAGGTGAGGGATGGGTTAGGGGCAAAAAAAATTTGAAAAATGTCGAAGACGCTTACCTGTGTAGACATCAAATAAAATTCCAGGGGTGTTCTTCGTATATGCCCCGGGGAACGAAACAAAAGCAGTCGGGAACGCTGTGCCGGTGCCAATGACCTCGACCTGAATGCAGCTCGGATAAATTTGTGCACCAGGGTACTCGAAAGCTGATAATCCACTATAAGTCCTGTGGAGTCTATTGTGGAGATGTGACCCGTACCACCATGAAGAGCGATGCTATTTTACAATTGTGGTGTTAGTTATTTCTTTAAGGAGCATTGAAACAGAGCGCACATCTCATGCCGGATTATGTACTGGCCAGGCTTGAGCTTAGGAGGAATCCTGAGCGTGTATACGCTGTTTGAAGACGTAAGAAGGTCTGTCGCGGCCCACTTCCTGTCGGCAGTTTTTCCGCTTTCGTCCACCTTGAACCAAACAGGGCTTCCAAGCCATATGAAAAATAGTGCGACAATAATGGGGTCGAACGTGGCTTACTCTGAACCAGGATTCCATTTGGTAACATCACTTGGAGCTCGAGCCATGTACGTGATTACAGGGCCCTGAGAAGTATGCCGCTCAGAAGACATCCACCAACGTGAAGAAAAACAGCCTTACCACATGACTTTCGGGCCAAGTTGTCCAATTTAGAGATACTCGAGAGCCAGCGGAAAAAGTCGCATATAGCGGGGCAGGCGCAGAGCCAATGACTCCACCCTCGGTCCAGCCATTGCACTGGATGCTGCAAGAAAATTCTGCAACTCTTTCACCTAGGAACGAATAAAATACGCACTCGATTAAGGAGGGATCACTGACGGGACCTAGTAGCAGGGAATAATTGAGGACATTGTCAATTAAATAACGAGACTAAAACCTACCGTTGCTAGGAATCTTCCGGACTATGCGGCGCGGCGCAGGGTCCATGTAGGGATCTTGGTAAGGTAAGTAACCCGTATACATGGTCGATCCAGAGACAATTTCCTGCACATATCCATGGCCATAGACACTCTTCACCGCCGCGAAAATCACCAGGGATAGGAACGTCGTCGCTTTGAGCATACTCGAGAAAGTGGGGTTCGTGTCCTCCAAGTGCCCCAAAGCTTTTTATACACAAATTCATTCCTTTCGTCCGGGCACAGTAGAAAAAAAACACGCAGCATGATAGGCTCACGAGTCGTTATTTCCTGACATCGGAGTTTGTTCTGACTCATAAAGAAAGCGAAGAGAAGAGGAAATGAAGGGAGAAGGAACAGGCATCAACATCGTATCGCGCGAACATTATCCGAAATGTGCTACACCGCTCGGCTACAGCTCGATGCCGCAACGATACGTTCGCGTATGGACTCACAAGCCTTCGAGAACCTAACTCCGGATAATGTCTGGAATATATCGACAACAGAACCATTCCAAAGCTAAGGACGGCCGCCGCCTTCACGTTATGCCTTCCTTAACCGGAATACTACACGACTGTAATAATTCCCATTAAAATATGTTCCCGGATCTCCCTCTCTTCCAATATGAGAATGAGGTATATTAATCGCGTTCATGTAGAGGAATATAGTCTGGTTTATGCAGTGCATCATGGTCGCTCATACAAGAAAAGTGATAGCATCAGTAGTAGAGTGAGGTTGTCCTAAGTGCTGTTATACAATTCCAAGTATGACACCCGTATCTACGTGGGAAATCTCCTTTTTTGGAGGATGTAGACATAGTTATGCAAGCCGAAGCTTCGGAGACTGTACGTACTTCATCTCGTGGGGGGAGAGTGGGCGCCTATTTTCGGCGCCTATGCCATGATCATTACTTACAAGAATACGACCCAGACGAAATGAACAAATAAAAAATAACGAGGGAGGGAAGAAATAAGAGAATCGCTTCACGACGGGTCTGGGGTAGAAGCATGGAAAATGATCTGATCACACTTATTCCAACAACACCGGTTTTCTCTTGGACATGCAGCTGCCATGGACTAGGCGGGGGGGCATCCTGTTTTGCAGTTGGGGAGGTAGGAAAATCATCTTTGGTGCCTCTGAGGCACTCTTCTCCTTTGTTGTCCAGCCGGATATTACCTGGAGGAGTCTCCGACTTTCCCAGGTCCTGAGGCACGAACAGAGTGGAGCGACGAGTAATTGCCTGTGCATCAGCGAGAGGTATGGTAGTAATTGTCGAGCTCATCTTCACTGGGTCTGAAACCATGTTCCAGCGTCAGTAGAAAATGAAATGGCTAGATTGTTGCACTTACCTGTGTAGTCGCGTTCGATTGTAGCTTTCCTCAAGAAGCCAATCCACTCTTTGACACCGTCTTCGTCATCAGACCGGAAAGAGATTTTTTGTCCGTGCTGATCGATGCGGAAGCCATATCGAGGAGAACGCCTACTCGTGGAAATCTCCTCGACGACGATCCTGACGCCTCTTAACTGGATACGATCCTTCACCACACATGCCTAGAGTAGGGTTGTCAGCCGGCCTAAATTTGGACGGCAATCGAGGACGTACTTCGAGGACACTATTTTTTAAACAGTAGAGCGACGAGCCTGACAAGAATAAATACCTGTCATTCCAGCCTGAATTCCAGCTAGATCCCTTCTTCTTCAGCCAACCCTGATGATCTGGTTGTCCCACCTTTTTGAGGATGTTCTGCAGGGCAGGTGTACCGAGAGTAATGGCCTCGGAAACTGAGAATTTCCGTCCTCCCTTCACAGATTCCTTTTGTTGAATGGGTAGACTAACCGGCCTCTGAATCTGAGAGGCGTTGTCGTCCTTCCCGCTTGGCATTGATTCGTTCTTCTCTTTAGTATTTGCAACCTGCTTCGAATACGCCTTCGACTTGAATGGGTTGGAGGGCTTTGTAGTCATAGTGCGATAAATACGACGAGATCTGTCTGCAACATTTGCGGGCTTAACTTCTCCCTGGCAATTTGATTTCAGACAAGAACATAAGGACGTCCTTTATGAACGTACATCGCTCATACAGTGAACGTTTTCTTCCATGGGACTTGCGGTATCCAAAGAAGGATGGCCAATGAACTCTTTGAGGGCACCATCACTCAACCTTCGCTGACGTGCCGTCTTGCTCTACGCGGGATGAATCAACGAGTGAAAATCGAGGTAAGACGTTGCTAAGAGCCTGGAACTCACGTAGTTGGGAGCAATAGCTGGGGTAAAGACTGGGGTAAAGACTAGGGAGTGGATATCAGGGCCTCAGAAATTTGGCATAGACTGTGCTGCTCACAAGGTAACTCTTTGAGCAATTCGGTCTGGCGTTTCCGCAAAAGGTGATGCTCAATCTACAATGCCGAAGGAGTTGACATGAGAAGACTCACTTCAGCGCCCTCCGTCATGGCGATGGAGGGCACATGATTAGCCACTGAGAATCCGTCAGAGACGGAAAGGGCAAGAATAGGCCGCGTGTACTTATTGCATGATCCAGTCCAGCCTGAGAAACCCGAGTGTGAAAGGATGAATGGAACACGAATGACAAAGTCACCCACGACGGCGAGCCGCATCCCACTAGCTAGGCTGGATGGTTGGCTTTGAATTGGCGCTGCGGAGGACATTTCACAGTGAGACGACATTTCGCCCGCCAGAGAAGATGGCGCTTACACTGGACATGCATATTGCCAACGTTTAAGTGGAAATTAATAACGGTGTCCGTCCGCTTGTTCTTTATGTCAACCTTTGATGAGGTCGTTGTGGTGTTATGGTGGCTGCTGCCATCGACTTGAGAGTTGTCGTTGTGAGACGCAGAAGTGTTGGTGGATGTAGAATTATAACTATCACTATTCGCAATGCTGCTATTGTTTTTGCTGTGGAAATCCCCTGAAGGCGGTTGGATGGGCAGGGCCCTGCAACGTACAGAGGGTTCAGACATAGTGCCGGCTTCGAATATATATTTCAATACCTCGGCCGCTCCTGAGAAGACCTTTCCACTACAACGAATCAGGTTGGTCAACAAGTAGACAGAACATCGAGGGGACGGACCTTCGTTCGTTGGCTGACGCTTGGGGGGCATGGTGGGCGTCAAAAAGCAGAGAGACTCCGCACCGCCCCACAGGCCGCTTTCAACTACATCTCAGGTAGGTCCTGAGAAGGTCGGAGGAATCTAGTTCGAGATGTCCGACATATGACCACTATTTATTCAAATGTCAAACTGCTTGGGCGCCTGACAGCTGCTTGATCTATCAGCACGGCGGGTGGTCGTAAGTAGAGCGTCTGACGAATCTTCTTGGGATGGAAGAAAGCGTATCAGTACCGCCTATCGAACGCTGCAGAACAGAGAACAGAGTCTCCGACTTCTGCTGGAATCCAGCTTACAGGAACCTGAAAAAATGAGCCTGGTGGGATGCACCAAAGTCGGAGCAATGCTCGAAGTTGGCAGTGTCTCCTTTCGTTGTAGATGGTGGCTTGATCTAAGACGGCACTTACTCTAATCATGTTAGGCGCTTGACTTCGGCAGCTTCGGTCAGTTCTTGGCGAAGGCAGTTGCTGACTGAAAGAACTTACGTGTTCGAATATAGATTCAATAGAATTATTTAAGGATTTAAGCATCATTATACAGCTCTTGCTTAACGAAAATGCGTCAGGGAGTCCTTTGACAGTGTAGAATATAAAAATGACTCAGCAATCTCTACCAAGCCCCGAGATCCTTAAACTTTGTCTAAACCGTTGCAGGCAGCGCGTCAATCGCCCGCTGCAGATCCTTTAAGAACCTCCACGAATCAAGCACACTCTCCGGACATCTCGTGCACCCCGCAGCTCTAGCAACCATGAACAAGAACTCCACCTCGAATAGCCCCTCCGTAGATGGTCTGACCTCCAATCGCCCTTTCGCAATCCTTTCGAACTCTATCCACCACCCTGGTTTGCGATCCATGGTAAAAGCGGATCCGTTACACTGCATGCACTTCATGTTCTCTGGAGCAGTGTTCAGTAGCTCCAGCGCTGCACGCGACCTATACCGATGCAGCTTGAGAAGGCGGTGGTAGTCGTAAGCTGAGATATGTCGAAGTGCCTCAATTGAGGGTGCCTCGACAAGGTCAATGCCGAGGGTGTGACGCGAAGCAACTTTGGCTTCTTCGTCGAGGTCGAAGCGGCATGCGATGGCGTAGACTTGCAGAGGATTCGTCTGGAGAAACTGCGGGGAAATTAGAAGCTTGCAAATGGTGCTGATGGCCTGAACGAGGTCGTATTGTATTGCAGCAGCGAGGACGGCCGCCAATTCGTCGAGAGAAGTGATGATGGGGTCAGGGATAGGGTATATGAATCGTAGGATGTTGTCCAGAACGTGAGCCGGTTCGGGAACTGGGATGGTAGGAATGTCTTCATCTGGTGTTTTGCCCTGTGGCAGCGAGAACATGTCGTTGAAGAACGGCGATGCGGCTGACAGGAGACATCTGTGGACACGAAATTCAGTGGACGAGTCTGCCTCTGTCGTCATGAGGATGACGTCAGCGTCTGGAGCGTCGAACTGGTACTTGGAGAGAGCCATTGTTGAGACGAAGGAAGAAGTCCACGGAACAGGTCTTATATATGCCACAGACAGAGCTGTCCAGTCAACCCGTGGTTGACTTTAGAAGCCAACCGATGACGCAGGAGGACAATCACCCCGGAACACAGATTCAGGAGCCTCAGGCTGTTGACCTAAACGCACCAGAACGAATACGTATCATTATAAGAACCTGCAAGCACTGCATTGAGCATTGAGGTATGGTAGGTGGGGACAGAAGCACAAACACATATAAATACACCGTCAACGCCGCCCGTCTCGCCCAGACCGTCGCTCTCTGCTCCTGCTCCTGCTCCTTTCTCGCCGCCGGTCACGGTCATAATCTTTATGCTTGGAGGATGTGTGGGGGGACCTTGAACGCCTACGACGATGCTCTCTGTCGTCATCTTCTCGACTAAGACTGCGTTTTCGATGGTGCCCGGAGCTACGATCAGAAGGAACGTCAAAGACCATTCCATAGTTGTCCGATTTATTCCGCGAATCGCCCTCATCTCTGTACCGACGTGTCTTCTCTAGGTCGTCACGGCCACCGAAACCAAACTGGCCCTTGATGCGTTTGGGTCCTGCGACAATGTTGTTGGACCAGTGGGTGTTTAGTCGCGCAACCGACTGTGAGCTGAGAGGGAGATGGGTCAGCAACCCCTACATTGTGATGCTCTGAGTAAGCACTTACAAGTCAACCCAAATACGCCGGTCATCCACGAGGACATTTTGCATTTTGAAGTATGCCTTGTAACAATTATCAGCCACCGTCAATCAGTTGAGATGCACACCACCTTACCTGCTCAGCATCGTCGCGCTTGTCGAATTCTATGAAAGCATACTGAAGCGATTCTCCCGTACGTTTGTCCCGAATTACTTGGCAACTCATAATTGCCCCAAAGCGAGAAAAGATGAGTTCCAAATCTTCATCTCGTGTGACGGGATTGAGCTTGCAGACAAACAGAACGTTTTCGGGCGGGCGAACATTAGCAAAGGGCAGATCTCCAACCATCTCGAGTGTGAGAGCGGAGGCCGCTGCGGCTTTCTCGCGTCGGATGCGCTCTTCCTCTTCCTCAGGCAGGGTTGCCAGGGGGTCTTCATCTTCAGCGATACGTGTCGAATTATCTGGGGGTCTCGTAGGCGAAGACGGCGGTTTGATCAACCCCGGTGGATCGGGGAACGGATCGTCTGCACAGGTCCAAGTGGCAATGAGCTTTCCGCAAAAAAATGAGCTAGAATCATGCAACGCACCAAGAATGATGACGTGCCTTATGCGTACGTCCTTGAACGGTCTTCCATCCTGGTCCACAAATACCTCGTTCAGCTTATCGAGGGTATCAAAACCTTCAACAACGTGTCCAAAAACCGCGTGCTTGCCGTCGAGATAGTCGATGTTGCCACCGAGGGTGATGAAGAACTGACTTCCACAACCGCCCTTCTGGCCCTCCATTGCAGGTGCGACGGCCATTGAGACCGTGCCCCTCTGCGTATGCTTTGATTTAGGAAGAAGTTCGGGAGTGAAGTATCTTGAGGACGGAGGATTGGATTTGGAATCTGACGCAATAAGTGACCAGATTGATTCACCTCCGGTTCCTGTCGCGGTCGGGTCACCAGCCTGAGCCAGGAAGTCTTTAGACACTATATGAGTAGAATAGACGTGAATAGACGCATTCAATGGGCCGAACGAAGAAGAGGCACGCGTACCATTGAAGAATGCGTTCAAGTTGTAGTAATAGACTTTGCATAGCTTCAGGAAGTTTTCGCATGTTTTTGGGCAGTTGTCGACTTCCAGATCGATAACGATATCTCCAAGAGATGTTTCAAAAAGAACAGACATCCCTCCTGCACTGGTTGGGAGCTTGTTACCCTAGAGCTTCACAGAACTTCAACTGCTGCCAATCGTCGCTTCTTGTCGGCGAAATTTGAATGCTGTACTTTTGGATCCTCCAGAAATACTTGCCGCCAACAATAGCTGCTGCGCAAGCCAACAGGGTTTGAGAAAGAGATCACCACAAGAGGATCTCAAGGGTGAAGAGAAGTTGTGGGACAAGTCTGGTTCCAACCGATGATGTTGATGGCGGAGTTTCAACCATGTTCTCCACGGCGCCCATGTCGTTCAACAACAAATCTCTACGCGTCTGACACGCCGCCTTCTGCTGAGGAACTCTCATATAAAAGGATTCAAGAACGCCTATCAGCCTGCACTCTTGGTTCAACGCCCAGTAATGAGTCTATTTTGCCCTCGCCACGTCCTTAATGAAGATCGAATTCACTCCAATTCATTCAACTCTGGATCGTTCTCCGCAGGCCCGCACGGAGGTTTAAACGTCGTCATGTTTCCTGATACCCCATGACAATTTCGGTCTAATAGCCCCCACTGGTCGTTCCGAAGTTCAAGCTTCTCCGAGCCCTTTTCTCTGGTCAATGTCTTTGTGTCTGGTTGCATCATTACCGCCCCATCCTAAATTTCCGAGGCCGATATATACCCAGAACAGCCCTGGAGAACAACGCGCGCCTAATCCTCGGATGTCGCACCCAATGTGACCTCACGACTGCTGGCTAAAGCCCCCACGAGTACGCGCTCGTGGTGGGTATGTCATCCAGCGGATTCGCTGAAGAGAGAAGAAGCAACCGTTCCCTGAGCCATTTTTGGTTCTGGAATCATCTGCCGCGTCGGAAATGGTCGCGTCTAAGAAAAAGATTGCGATACTTACGATTTATCAGGATCGTGCATATGGCGTATTTTGGACATCTCGCCCGTTTCACCGGTGTTGCTGGGGTATAAAAGAAGTCGACGACCTCAGAGAAGGGTCCAAGTCCCGGCACTACGATGAAGACCGTTTTCGCCCTCCTTGCCTCGGCTGCGTTGGCCAATGCCCATTTTACCATGCAGTACATCTGGGACAATGGGGTGAGAGGCTCTACCATGGCGACTACGTTCTTAATTTATTTGTTAACAACTTTTCCCAGGTTGATCAAGGACTGGACAACTACCTTCGTGTCCCACCCAACAACAACCCCGTCACGGACGTCACCTCCAAAGACTTGACCTGCAACGTCAACGGTCTATCTGGTGCCTCAGTCGCCACATTAAGCATCCCTGCCGGTCGCAACATCACGTACATTCTCTCTCTCCAGACTTCATATGTCTATCCATGTAACTAACACCCCTTCCCTTTAGCTTTGAATGGCACCAGCACGCCCAACGAACAGGCGAAGACCCCATCTCCGGCGGCCACAGAGGGCCCGTCCAGGTCTACGTCGCGAAGGCTCCATCAACAGCCGCCAGCTTTGACGGGCAGGGTGCAGTATGGACCAAGATTTACTCGTCTGGCCTGCTGAACCCAAGCTCGATGCTATGGGCTACCGACATCGTCAACTCGAACGGTGGTGAGTCTCCTCTTCCTGTGCACCTCAAGAACCAGGGTAGATAAGCTCATTCCTTGCGCGACAGGCAAACACAGCGTCGTCATTCCTGCCTCGCTGCCTGCTGGAGAGTACCTCCTCCGTGCTGAGATCGTAAGGCAAACTATCTCGCCTTAAACGCATTGGATGACTAATCCTATTCGCGCGTAGATTGCCCTCCACACCTCTCAAACCTACCCCGGAGCCCAGTTCTACATTGGCTGCGCCCAAGTCAAGATCACGAGCGGAGGCAATGCGAACCCACCCAAGATCTCCATCCCAGGGGCCTACCAGGGTTCTGACCCCGGTATCACCGTACGTCGTCTTCTTCTATCGCTTGGCCTGCGTGGGGGCGCCCAACGACCGTTGTGAATCCAGGTCAACATCTACAACAACCTCCAGAGCTATACTGCCCCTGGCGGACCTGTCTGGTCAGGTTGAAATGGCGTTTAATTTTCAAACTTTCGTTTGTTGTGTTTTCGCCATTGCATTATGTACCCAAAATAAACCGCAAATTTCTTTCCAAAATCTCGGATAAAACTATTTGGAAACCCCCCTTTCCAGCAGAAACCCTGGATTTCCAAATAACTTGTTCGGAAACCCGGTTCCTCGAGCATGAATGATCGTGCCTGTCCGGTGATGTCGACCAAATATGGCACCGTGCACCGTCCATGGCGCCGTCAAGTCGACGTTGTTTGAGTTGTTACTCCCCTTCCCTCCAGCTTTTACGCCCTGTAGTAAATCCATACCAGAATTAGCTGTATGAAAGAAGGTTGGTAGATATTTGAGCTTAAAGTGTGAGACGCACGGGGCGCGATTGGTTTGGGAAGCACTCGTGAGGCGAGGCGGGCATCATTTGCAACGTCGGCACAGGAGGGCTTGATAGACAATAAAGGGACAATGAGCGACACCATCATGCATTGCTTGCTCTAATGCTTGAGTAATCTGTAGAAAGAGTCTGTATCTCAGTAGATCTCTGAACACTCAGAGAGTAAAGGCCCACTCGTCTCCCAAGCTGCTCGGAAGAAGTTATTTAAGCCCACCGTGATGAAAGATTCACACAAACATAACACTAGAGCACTATTTAAGAATTTTTTATGTAGAGCACCCAGCAAAGTTCACTCGTCCTCGTGTCTTGGGAGTGCCTAACCGGCGCTGGACTCGGACACTAGTAAGACATAGCTCTCGCCTCGGCGCCTCCTGCCAGTTCAGCCAGCCTGCAGTGTTCAGGGATTGTGGGGACCCATTCCGCGTGAACTGCTTTGATTGACATACCTGAGCTGAAGGTTCTCGCCTTCCGTAGGCTCAATGCCTTTGCATAAGTAATGGACGCCAGCGTCAAAAGGCGCTTGAGGCGCTTCTGAGCGCCTCCCACATCGCCGGCCGCGCCTCCGGAAAGCCAAGCATGCGCAAGCTTTTGATGGAAGCACAAATGTGGGGGGTTTCTACATCAATGACAAGAAACCCAGGGTTTCCGTGGAAAGGGGGGTTTCCAAATAGTTTTATCCCAAAATCTCTGTTTAAAAAAGAAGAGAACTCGACTTTGTACCATGATACGTTCCTGCTCTTTCAACTGGGTACATAGTTGGTGCTCTGTCTTCAAGACAGAATGAGGGCTTCCGTCATAATGAGGGCTTCCGTCATAATGGCCCGATCCGGGCCGAGATCAACTGATCAGAAAGAGGAATTTAGTTTTACGGTAGTTTCACCTCTCTGCATGCAATCACGTCCTTTGACTTTCAATATCCCTCTTTTTCTCACAAAGCCACCGTTCCCTAGCCGAATCCTTCTCCCCCTACGCCATGGATGTCAACGGACGCTCCTTATCGGCCGTGAAGGAGTACGGATGAAACACACTGTACCTTCCGATTCCGCTTCCGCTTCCACCCCGGAGGCCCCACCCATTGACAGCCCCACCGCAAACGCGAACACAACTCAGAGCGCAAGCGAACAGCTCTTCGCACATGCTGCCCTCTCAGAAAAGGAGGAAGCAGAGGCCCTCGCACGACAAGCCGCCATCCTCGCCTCCACCGGGGGTGTGCACGAGAACTGGACAGGCGAGGAAAGGATGCAGGACGCCGTCCTCCGCATGCTCGTGGACAAGTACAAGCCCTTCCGCACGGGAAGGGTGATGTCGGCCGAGGAGAAGATGAAGATGAGGGGCGGAGTGCCTTCGATAGGTTCGAATCAGGTACCGGACGACATACGAATGCAAGAACCTGTGTGGACACCCCCGCTCGCACCGACGACGGGCTCATGGGCGACTGAACCACTTCTTCCGTCGACGGAGGGACACGAGCCGTGGCATACGACGTTCAAGGCGCCGTCGCACGTGGCGTCGAGCGTGAAGCTCGCGCAGATGCCTGCACAACCGTCCCTACCCTCATCAAAGGCTAGGGGCATATCGAGCATAGATGACCCGCAGGTGAGGAGAGTGGAAAAGGAGGAAAGGAAGAGGAAAAAAACGGTTGGGAGGCTGACGGAGGCGAGAGAGGCGACGTTGGATTATCGGATGGGGGTTGGGTTCGGGGCGAAAGGCAAAGTTGGTGGGGGTGTGGGTACGGGTAGGAGTCCGGGAGGTGGTGCAAGGCCGAACCCTGTGAGTGTGAAAGGGTGGACGAGCTTGGTCGAAGAACGGATTGAGGTACGTCTTTTCTATCAGTCATGTGGGTTTGGAATGTTGAGAAGGATTACTTCTTTCGCAGCAAGCCCGCCAAGCAGGTCTGTTCAAGACTGTCAAAGGCCGCGGTCAGCCCATCATGCGCACCACGGAGGAGTACAATCCCTTCATCGCACGTGAAGAATTCTTGATGAACCGTATTGTGCAAAGAAACGGCGCTGTGCCTCCGTGGGTGGAGATACAAAGCCGTAAGCAACTGAAGCTCTCTACCTCTCCGTATCTCAGGCCTCATGGTTGGTGTGTTTGTCTCCACACAGAACTAGAATCAGCCGCATCCTCCTTCCGCGAGATCCTCGCCCAATCCTGGACGCGTCGCGCCGTCCGCATGATCGTCCTCGCCTATCCACCTCCCATCCTGCCCACCCTCACGCTCGATGATATCAAGAGGCATCGCGACACTGAATGGGCCCAAAAAGAGCGTGCATACCATGAGAGGGCGGTGGAAGAGCTGAATGGGCTGATGAGGAAATATAATGGCATGGCGCCGTATGCGGTGCGGAGGAGCTATTATATCAGAGAGGTTGAACTAGAGAAGGTGTATAAGGAGTGTGCGGAGGGCATTTTGGTCGCACTCAGGGATAGGAGTGGTGCGGTTAGTGAAGGAGTTGGAGCTGGGATTGGAGGTGACGGTGGTGGTGGTGGAGGCGTTGGTGTTGGAGATAGTTCTGGAGGTGCAGCGGGGACCAACCCCCAGCTTTCGCCTGCTGGAGGCGGAGATTCGCTCGTGGCATGGCTGCGCGCCATTTTCCGCCGGCTGTTTGGCATAAGGACTTAAGGGTACGTTCGACTTCTATCTTTGTTGACTTTGTGTCATAGTTGAAACGTTGACAGGATAACGTGGACGACTGTTTCTGTCTGATCGTGATCAAGCGCCCGTCGATCCACAGATCGACATTTTGCTTCCGCCGAAACTCCTTTGGGCGCTTGGAAGACCGAACGGCTCGACATCCTCTCTATTGATGTCATTCAGACTATGGCAGTCTTTGTGGTCTCTTCGACCTTCCGCCGTCGTTCAGATTGACCTGATATATCAACGACGATTAACCATCCTCCGCTCTACTGTGCACACGACACTTGTGCATGCGGACGGACGGCCGACTGTGGGTCCTCGGACTCAGATGGCGCCTTCGCCCTCCACCCTCGCCTTTTCGCCGACGTTCTTACTGTGAAGAACCCAGCATTCTGGACATGGGAGGATCAAACGATACACGCTTCTACTACCTGAACTATGACTTCATAGATCTAATAGATAGGCAACCTCGACTTCCTTCACTGCCTTCAAATCAAAGTCATGTTTCTGACACACGTCGGAAGGAGGCGTTTTGGCGCGAGGACGCGTAACGCAGCTGACACGAGGACGCCGGGCGGCGCAACCCCAAAATTCACACTGCATGCATGCCCGACGTCCATCACCTCTCTCATCTATAGTGGCGGAACGTGCCATGGAGAATACTAGACGGTAGGCCGGCGCGAGATGGGGCGATTTGGCGTTAGCGGCTTCTGGACCTGATGCCCATGCTTTCTACCTCGTGAATAACTAGAAAAATTCTTGTGCATTATTATCGTTGTACTCTTCACTAAGAACAATGTAAGTATTCACGTCAGTCGCCACGCAGGCTGTTGAACAAGGAGGAAACAGCTGATCGGGGAGGTGGTCGGACAAAAAACAGGGTCGGCTACTTACAATGACCTCTGGGCTGCCTCGAGGCTAGCCTCACCGTACAGGTGCGGGCAAAGGGCCATCTAATCGTTCCTAGCCCTATAAAAACCAAGCACCCGATTCCTCCTTATCCACTACAGCTCTCCCCCCTTCGACTATCTTCAAGCCTTCCCGACTTATCGACACCGCCGCCGCAAGTACTCCAAATCAAATCTTCCACCTCCAGTAAGCCAAGCCTGTCAAGCATCGTGTAAGTACGACCATTATACCGTACACTATCGGACGACGTCGTTATGTATGCATGATTGACAGGAATTTTTGCTAGTGGGATTTTGGAGAAGAGTTTCGCCGCCCGCCAGACCCGCCAGTACATTTACCCAGCTCCGCGCCAACCTTATGTCTCTCTCCACGACCACCATGTCCACCGTCACCGACGACGACTACATCACGGTGAGCAACCTATAGTGCTCTTGCCTGACCTCCATACTCATGTTTTGTCTCGTCCTTTTCTCTGCCCTTCTCTGAACGCTTCACCGACTCGCTCACTATCGCTCTCGACCACCCTGTCGCCGCCGTACCTCGCACCGTACGCATATAGCCAGGAGACATCGTCGCTGTCCGCCACGGGCTCAAGGGCCGTCAGGAGGGTCTCGTCATCGGCTCACATGTCGACTACGCTGTGCGTCCATCCCCGTTCCTTCTTCCTTCTGCCGTCGCGCGTACATCTGACTGACATGCTGCCTTACGTATACAGGGTCGTCAGGTCATCGAAGTTCAGCTCGACGGAGAGGTGTACCATGCATGGTGAGTAGATTACCTTCCTGTGCCCGACGTGGTTCTGTATGCGCATACATCTGACTTGACTTGTCATTCGTTAGGTACCCGACCGTCACCCGCGTGAGGCGCACCGTCCAATATACTCGCCCAACACCCAACCGCCGCACCATCGAACGACGGATCTACTGGTGAACGTTGAGCGTCCGGCTCTCTTCACTCTGGTCGCGAAACCCATCCCAATCCCAATTCCCGGCGCACGACGAAGAAATTACAAGTTGCACGATCGACCGCACGAATCTCACGAGACCCTCGTATCTGCTCTCAACGTCCCAACGAACTGTTCTACGGCCCCGCCTCGGACATGGCAAGGTGTCATGTTCGACGGCGGCGGTGGCGTAGTCAGAAGACCACGATGCGAAGGTTCTTGAATAATGGAGTACCTATTATTTATCAGTTCAATTCCGGGTTCTAGGACACTTGGAGTTTCTCTTTCTTTCTCAGTTTCTCTCGTTTCAAGTTGTACATTATCGTCTCGAGTCGATTATACGCTGGTTAGCTCAATAGATGTCGTGAACCTACCTCCACGGAGTGGGAGAAGCGAATGAGAGACGGATGGCGGCCCGGTGATCAAGATCCCGAAGTGGGGCTTCATTGAGGCAACTTTCTCCTGTAATGGTACAATTGGACTGGAATAATTGGATACAGGTGCGCATTAGTCGTTATCTGCCCGTCAATATTACCCCACCTAGTCGAGCTCGTCGACCTCACCATCGAAATATCCCCGAGCAGCGAGCTCTTCGACACTCTCAAGATCATCACGGCCTGCGAGTGCACCAGCAGCAACCCTCGCAGCACCGGCGACGCACCCAGTACCTTGCGGAGGATCGGTTAGCGGAGCGCGAGCTCTTCAAGCTCCTCGAGGTCACGCGCCCCTTTGGTCGTGATCATATGCGAGCCCGGCTTCGCGCCTGCCATCCGCTGACGCATGCGCGCAGCCCTCAGGCCGTCGCTCGGTTCGAGGCGTCTGTCAAGCTCTTCATGGCCGTCGATGACGGCGGACCGCAGAACTGCTGGGCGGGAGACTCCGGCACCTCCGATACGGCCTCCCATACGCCCATTGCGGGCACTGCGAGCGTCCAGATGCTCGATGTCGCGAATGGCGACCCTCATAGTCCTCGTATCCGGTCCTCCCGCCCGCGCGGGTCCCGGTATCGTGGTGGTAATGAATCCTCGGGTGTCAAAGTTCTCGGGGTCGCGGGCAGCTAGCTCCCCGAGCTCGCGACCGGAGCGCGCTCCAGCTGCGACCTTGGCGACACCTCCGACGACCTTCCGTGCGATCTTGAGGGCACCGAAGATTGGCTCGCGCTCCTCGAGTGTGTCAAGTTCGCGGGCCTCTACTTCAGGGTGCACTTCGTGGGTGTGGACGTGACCAGTATGCCTAAAAAACGGTATATTGTGAGTCAATGGTGGGGAAAATAGGAACGACGGTGGACGTACTCGACATGCAAAGGAGCGGCGATAGCGGGCGCAGTTGAAGGATGGCAAGGAACAACGATGGGAGCAAGTTGGACCATGATGATTCGTTGCAGGTCGTTCGTTGGGGTGTGGTGATGATTTAATTGGTTAGCTTGTGATCAACGCAGCGTCGAATGGTTAGGATTCGGTTTGGCGGGGTGAGACCAGCAGCTGGAGAACTTGGGTCAGACGTGGGAGAATTTTATAGCCCATGACCTGCCATACTGGCAGGCTGGGATATCCAGAAGGATGCGGCACAACTGATGTCAACAAGATCAACGCGCTGGGCGTTGCTCCTGACGGTTCTAGAGTCTGCATCAGCAATGGAAACGGCTGTGGAGACTGCTTCGACGGTGAGTCAAAATCTTTGAGAAGGACGAAGCAGATTGACGGACGACTCCCTCATCATAACGGCTTAGATGCCGACTTTGCCCCTGAGTAAAATTGGTGTCTCTGTTGGCGTTGAAGCAGGCCTTACATATTATTGAACGGGGTATTGTATGACGGCTCTTGTGATTGTGTTTGACGGACTAAACACGATATGTTTGTGACCTATGCCCATCAGTTTCCAGAGAGGTCAGTCCCAGACTAAGTGACGGAATACGCCAGAGGCTATCAATGGTCGCCCATTAAGATCTACGGCAGGCAGGGGACGAGGTTGCGTGCGCAGTATGAGGCAGGCTAGATCGAGGGAGCTGTTGCACGGGAGGAGCCTGGGAGGAGCTTGTGGCTATAGCCCGGAGGACATGTTGCGTTAACGCTATTCCAAATAGTCCCAGACGACTTCTACTAGAGTCGAAAAGCTGTAAAATCGGTGGCTAGAACTTCGAAGGCATCGACGGGAGGGAATTAATTTGACCCTCTGGTTATAGATGTATTGAGGCGCTTCTGCGGGGTGGTCTTCCAATATTCCGAGTGGGTCCAGGCAGCAGTTTGAAGACCCAAGGTAAAATCAGGCCTGTTTGAAAACATGAACCCTATCCATTTCGAAAACAGTACAGAAAGCGACAATTAGCGTGAGGGTATGAATAAGGTGAGAGTACTTCTACAGATCGCAGGAAGATGAGCAGTTCGAAAGCGTTGCCTTGCGGATTGAAACAGGATGGCCCGACAAGAGACATTGTACCAGCGATGCTCCAATGGGTGAACATGAGAGATACGGCTCAGCCTAGGGGTCTCCAGAGACCGGATTTTCGGTAAGAAACCATGAGGTTCGTCAGCTATCAACATGATTGAGCATTGAACACTGCGGGAAGCCAGGGCATTTTTAAAAACTACGCCGGCATGCGGTTAATTCTCATAGCCCGCATAAGTGTTTAAAATAACTACCTGTATGGCAATATATAAAACTACACCTGGCGGTTTTATGCCCTGCCGGAGGAAAGTGAAAATAACCGCCAAAAGGACTCTTTTGGCGGTTAATACAACTAAGCTCTGGCGGTTTTTCTACCTCGACTGAGCTAGGTTTTATTTACGTCATTTCTGGGTGTATGATTTTCTGCCAACATTAATAGTAAATTTCATTGCCCGAGGTAATTACATGGCTTCTGCTAGGTCTTGCGCCTCATACCTACATCGACCCTTGCCCTCCTTATCATCTCCGGCCGTCGATCTCGTATAGGCGTGGTCTCTCGCGTCGGATCCGCGTTGATTGCGCGTCGGCCTCCTGGGATCATTACAGCAACGGTGGACTGTATCCTGGCAGATCCACTGAGTGGGGGGATCTTTTGTGCAGAGACGACTCACCACATCTTCAGCCTTTCCTGCTCATGGGTGCTCGCTTACGTCCCTCAACGTCAGGGCACGTTCATTCAAATATATAGGACTATGCGTTGTGAATCAACAGAAGGCAAGTTCATGATACGCTTGTGTAGAAATGGGCACTCACGCTCGTTCCAGTCTTTGACCACGTTGCCGAGCCCGACGATGTGGATAATCCTCTGAATGCCTCCTTCAACGAGCCGCGTGCGGTTTCGCATTCCGGGTGGTATTTCATGTCCCAGGGATCATCGGGTGTCGCTGGATAGCAGCTGTTGGAGAAAACGGTGGTAAATCATTTTTCTCGTACTCAAGAATAAAGGCTGCACCGAATTTTTGAGCGCGAGCATCATCGTGATGCAAGGGGGGGTCAGAACCATGTACCACCCAGACAACAATATATCGCCTTTGATATCCACATCTGGGCCATCCAACCACGCTATCGTTAGCGAATAACACCTTCCCAATGAGTGTCCCACGCTGTTAGGCAAGGATTATCAGGGCTTCGAGGAGTTCGAGGGCAGCACTACTCACGGGCATGAACACCATCGCGCTGCACACATCTGTCCATTACAATGGAAGGGAGGAAGGCGGTGGTGTGTGAGATACTGGCGAGGAAAAACGGAGAGTTCAAACAGTATTCAAATAATATAAATGACTAACGTACCTGTGGCATTTGCATACTGCACTCGCGAAATGTGAATCTAGCCGTACATTGAGGTTGAAATCGGAGATAAGGAAATTATGAGCATGGTCAATTCTCCTCAACAGACGTGCTTACTATTTTTGCAACAGTAACACGTACAACTATTTGACCCCGGTGGTGGCGGGTTTGGGCGGTGAAGGGAGGCGCGGCAAAGGCAAGACGTTGGGGTGTCGGGGTATCAAGTACCCTCGTGCTGGACCTCGTCGTCGCCATTGGGTCTATGAGTAGGTGTTTTTGGTAGACTTCAGCCCCGAAGTCGTGAGTTGAAAGAGCAGGAGGTGTCTTGGTAGTACGGGTTGGGAAGCCGGAGCAGAGGACGGGGCGGTGTTTGCCGGGAGGCCAGAAAATGCAAGGTGACGCTGAAAAGAAAAGCGAATGAGTATTGTGAACATACCTGGCTACAGAAACATCCACCTGTACCTCGACGCCGCACCGTCCTCTTGCATCCGGCTTTCATTAGCCTACGAGCCAAGGAATTTGAGCCAAGAATGTGATCCGAGTAAAATGACTTACAGGATGGTCAATCGCAAGGGTGTATGTGCAGTATACTCGGCTCGGATGGCGTCTGGTAGCTCGGGGACAGGAGCCGCATGTAAAAGAGATGGCGTAGATCGCACCTTTCTAAACGATTGGAAGCTGCCTCCTGGCCGACGTCCGCAGTTGACAATGAGATTAGCTACATGAAGTCAAATGGAAATCAGCGCATACACTCAACGAAATCGGAACTCACAGCCAAGACAATTGACCATGATCAGCCAATCAGAGCCCGGATCAGCCAGATCGGAATGCGTAGTCCAGTTCTACGGGTGATCAAGCCGGATTTTCAGCAAACAGATGCCCATCTTGGGCCTCAGATGGGGGATCAGGACAGAGATATAGTAGACATGGAGGTTGGAGATGGTGGTAGGAAGGAAGAAGCAGCGCGTCAGAGCGGCCAACGATGCGGTTGCATCACGTGGTCTCGGTGTGTTTGGCAGCGGCTTGTTTGTTCCAATAGGCAACCAAACAAAATGAGGATTTTTGCTCATTTTGTTTGGTTGCCTATTGGAACAAACAAGCCGCTGCCAAACAATGTTGGGAGAAACCTGTAAGTCCGTTGAGTGGTGACTTCAACACGAAGTTGTGCGCGATCGATTGGCGTGGTCATGAAAGGCCGCGGCTGCGCGTGTAAAAGTGTCACGACGTCATGATGATGGGGATTTAACTCCCGATTGGCAGCTATTTCGCTATTTTTAGACACATTTAATTTTACATTTCCTCAAACGGTTAAAGGAACCGCCATTCCTGGGCAGTTTCGGCCGATGCAGTTTTAAAAACCGCCAACGCTTCCCACAGTGTGAAGAACGAGAGGCGACAGAGAAGGGATGTACCTTCGTAACTACATAAAATATTTTGAAATTTCGTGTATGCCCGTACGAGCGACAGAGACGGCATCCAGGACAACGCGCTCTGGTATAGACTCCGTGGGTGTTCGAAGCCTCCACCTGGCATGCCTAGGGTCCAGCCCTTCCTGGATCTGCAGCCAGAATTCTAACACCATCTGCGCTGTTGGCCTTTTCGATGGCTTTTCGACTCTCATATAGCTGACTAGATCACCCATAAATTCAAGGCCGACGTATTTCTGGGCATCGAAGCTCAGTAAGGCATGATAGGAAAGTGAGCAGGCCAACCTGATGGAACTTCTTCATGAAAATGTTTGCCAACGTGTAGATATCGGCCTTGAAAGGATCGTAGGGATTCAGGACCTCATACTCAGGGACATCCTGGTCAGCACCGCCATAATCCTTTACCACATGCCGTTGTCCAGGAAGGAAGCGGTGGGACAGTCCAAAATCGATGAAGTAGTAGCGAACGGGGTGGTCGATACGAGACAGAGAGCGAGTGTAACCGGAGTAATCAGGAGTGTAGAGATCAGAGATAGGATGCCATCCATTGGGGAATATCGGGCGAGCATCCATCACAATGTTATTCCCGGTGCAGTCACTGCAACAAGACGTCAATTATCAATGTTTAGACCTATATCCAAACGCACTTGTGAGCAACATTATGAGAATGGATAAAGGCGAGGCCCTGAAAGAATTGCTAAACGACCGCGGACCAGCGAAGTACAACCACTCACCTGTAATACTTGAGTGACGAAGTCGACGACCTCTCCAATGGCTCCAAATTCGGGATCATCGTAACGCCTGAGTAGAGGCATGACAATGAACTCCATCCCAGGCTTAAAAGGGTCTTGCAGGATATCCAAAACTTGGACGACGTGATTCGCCCGATCGCGAGAAAGCTCGGGCGAGGCAAACAGACGTAAGATGTCGATTTCTGTATTCGCCCTATAGACCTGTTTTATAACAACAGGAGCTCCATCCGATTTCCGCCTTCCATCCACGATATGAGCATGCTGTCACGAGTCCATGTCATTACACTCAAGAGACGATGAGCAAAGGCAACTCACAAAACGGAATAAGTGGTCCTCACAAGAAGTGTAAGTCTTTCCTGATTCCTTCCAAGAAGGTACCCATCCCAGCTGATACCGCGAACGGAGCTCGAAACCATGTTGGAGCAAAAACTGAGAACGATCGACCCAAAATCGTTCTATTGGTCCTAGCTCTGGCCGATAGGAAGTATCTGGGTGTTGCAAATCATACGGGACCTTGTAGTCATTTTCAGGAGGGCGTACGAACACAGGGGGTCCAAGATAGATCTCTTCGCTGTCATCGTCGACTGTCTGATATGCGGGAAGAGATGGCTGCCTCTGCGCCATTTGGTGGCGGTGGCATTGATTGGCAAGGCCAAACCGGCAAGTTCGAGAGATCAACTAGAGTGTGAATTATATAAGTCTATCCCACGCTCAGGTCATTTGCCCACCTTCATCCAACATCCTGCAGCCTGCAGGCAGCCTATGAAACCCACAATATGCTGTACCGTATGTGAGTCAGTGCTCTCGGCTAACCGATTTATCAAGTCTGTTGCAGAACGCGTGTCAGCCCCACGGAGAGAGGTAGAAAAAGGCGTTCGCCCAAGCCCCAAATTTCCCAAACCCGATGTCCACCCCCGACAAACTAACGACAGTGATGTCGATCCCTAATCTCCTTGGATTGGACCCATTGACATGCACTCTTACCATCCTATCAATCTTTGGCCTGCTGTTCTCCTCTGTCAACTTTCTCCGTCACTTCACGCCAACAAATCTTTATATCCGCACTGCCGATCTGGTCGCCCAAACGCGTGCTTTGTACGATGCGCTCGACCAAGAGGATCTCCTCCCAGGAGAAGCTGGTCATCACGTCCAGCTTAATGCCTGGCTAGAGCTGTGAGCGCGGTGTCCCATCCCTCACTTTAGAAGGTCGCCTGATCGCATATACAGCCTCGAAGATAGAATCAAGCCGTTAATGTTCGTAATTCTCCCCACGAAGAACATCATCCAGATCCTGCGCGCCTGGACGAAAATATGGGCACTTCTGGAGATATCCCGGGAAATTGAAATATTCCGTGTTGGCGTCCAGGTAAACTCAGCGTCGTTTATCTTGCATCTCGCGTTTTCATGGCTTGTCCAAGACTCTGTCAGAGCAAAGAAAGCGTATGGATCGTGTTCGTGCTGAAGCAAAACGGGAAGGGATCCGTCCTGACCTCAAGAAACTAGAGGCAGCCGCTGAGGCGACCACTGAGATGTTTATTTCAACTCTTGGAGGTGCGTAGTATCATGGTTTCCCTCGACGCGCCTCACAAATGACAAATATTCTAGTACGTGACTCCCAGTTGACAAAGGACCTTGAAAGCTGCAGGTCGAGATGCACTTCGCCAGAGCAGGGTATCTATCCCGAACATCCCGAACACAATCGACCACTTCAGATAAGTGAGTTTGGTAAGTCAATTTCAGCTCTTTTGAGATTGTAACTTCGAATTCAATATGGCCAAGTCTCAGGCGACTGTGCCACCGTGGCCGGAGAAGGCGTCCCTCCCCTCTACTTCCTCCAGAAACAACAATAGCACAGCGTGGTTCTGAGTACCATCCCCCAACCGATACAACAACTTATGAGAGTTATGTCGGGAGCCTTCTTCATCCACCACGTTCGGATTTCGCCGTGACAACCCTCCCCGTCAAGGCGTACACACGTTCCGATATTGGAATTAGGAGCTCCGCGCTCCCCCCCCCCTGACGCCCGCCGAATGTTTGTTTATTTTCTCTTGTACAATCTACATGCTTCCCAGTCGTGCTCTGTTATGCTCTCTAGCTGTCATCGCAGTTCTCCCGCTTTCCCCCCATTTGACCTAACACCTACTGGACACTTCACTTTGATCGGCTGAACCATCATAAAACCACTTTCGTTGAACAACGTATAGCTTCCTTGCCGCTCCCTGTTCCCCACCAATTTCACCGATTCATTCAACGAGCACAGGTCCATGGTTGTGTTGGATAGATCCTGCATAGCCCTTCCAGCAACCCCCTTTGCAAGTACCTCACAGAAACATGCAGTCGATAGTGCTGGATATTCGCGACAAAAAGCACATCGCAAGCACAAGGCAGCGTTGATTGTTGTCTCGGGTGTCCATCAGCCACTGCAGCCTCGAGGACATCGCGCGCCATATTCCCAAAAGTGCGATGATTACCTCATATGGCTAACATTCCACATTTCTTGGCAGTTATTTGGAATAGGGACTATACTCGTGTTCCAGCACATGTCGCCGCCTCGTCGATGACGCGTACAACTTAGGAACGCAGCCACTCATTTACGTGTTGACCACAGCCACATCTACCATCTGATACTGGCAGGCATGTACTGTTTGAACTGCAAATGTGAATCATTTGGGCACCCACAGTTCATGTCGAGAACGGTTCTGTTTCAAATATGATTGACGTGCCTGCGAGGACGCCAACACGTTTCTATTTTTAGCCCAAACCTATGACGCATATGGGCGCTTATTCTTTTCCTGTCGTCATACCTTACATCCAGGTCTTCGGGCAGTTATGATGCAGAACAGTGGTCATCGGAGTGACATATGAAATGAACGTGCTACGCGAAGACTCCCGAGCGCTGCCACTACGAGAAACAATACCCCGAGTTCGCACCCAACGCCCGGAGATTAATGGTTCGACAAGCGGTGTTGGGATGAAGCAATATATGGAGTCGATTTGCAAAGCCTTGAATATGCGGAGAGAACCAAATACCTTCTGGAAAGCCCGGATGTTCTTCACCGAAGCTGGGAAGAGGTGAATAGAGTATGTGTGCCTTGGTAACGAGTCAAAAACTGTCAGAATGAGCAGTCGTTCGCCTTTGAATCAAGCCAGATAAAAACAACCCCAAATCCATGAAATTCAATTTCAAATTGGACCCAATTTATCAACTCCACCTTCAAAAATAGACTCGAAAATTTCCTTGATTTCTCTGGCAGACTTCTGATGTTTGGAGATTTCCGTGGATCCCTTTCCCGGCGACTTCGTAGCATTGTATCTATTTTTGTTTGCTAGCTCTGAATAACCCCTGACTTATGGGTGGGATCTAACGCTCGCAGCGACATTCCGAGTGCAAATTCGTTCTGGATTCTGGTTGGAATTTCTGATAGTCGAATTGATGGAGGTACTTGGGACTGGGATAGCGGACCAATTTATCAATTGGTATAAATAGACCTGCATGCGCCACACTATTTGGATACCAAGTATCTCTCTGTTCAATTAACGGCATACACGAATCATACAGTACGGCCTGGTCAAAAATTTCCATGCTAACCGCCGTTTCTGTGAGAGGAAAGCAAAAATAGGTATCGGCGGTCAGAAGCCTCTTTTATTTGTATTGATGAAGGTATTAATTATTACACTTGGTATATAGAAAAGCTGAATGACAAAGAAGCGAATCGGTTTATTGGAACGAGAAATTTACCTACCTCTGAAACTTCTTGAGAGCTGGCTGTTGGGCTGACATCGAGCGCATCGATTGTTGCCAAGAAAGTTTAAGGTGCATAGGACACGACCTTTCGTTCTGAGATCCAAATTGCTCTACTGCATACCATCCTTCTCTCCGACCAGCCACCGGAATATTAGTAAAGATATGTTCCACAGACGCCATGGAGCTATATCCGTCTAGAAGGATCGAGGACTGGAGTGATGGAAAACTTCGTTCTTTTCTCCAACTTGCACCTCGCATTTCGTAAATGAAATCAACTCTATTCGGTATCTTCTCCATCCTCAACTGTATAAAAGAATTGACCCGTCCCATTTTTTATAGACATCCACCACCCTCCCAGTTCACTTCAGACACTTTACCCACACAAACTATGCAAATCCTCACTACTATCGTCGCTCTCGCCGTAGGCATTGCTGGTACTTTCCCATCCGCATTCGCAAAGCCCCAGCTTTCCAAACGCGACGAGGTCCATTGTGGAACCACCGACGATGCCACTTTGTCCGACTGCCGGGCTCTGATCGACAACAGGGACAACTGGAACGCCGCTTTCGCCGGCAATGACAATCTTTGCCAGTCAGTTTTCCAACTTTATTCGAAGACGAGAGTGAACTAAAGAACTGTCTCGTTCAGCTATACTAACCCTCAAGACTTGAAGTTCAACTACCCGGCCTACAACACTGCTTGCCGCGGAGAATGTGAGTGCTCATTAACTTCGAAGTAGCTATCATACTCGAGTTTCTCATGATCACTGGCTTTAGGTTGCGTCTACTACGCTAGCGGAGATAGCGACGAGGGCCCCGTCCCGAATGCCGAGACGATCCGCAGCCGCGCGGCTGGGCTCCTTGGCTGTGGCGACACTGGGTCCAACAAGGTCAACGCATTGGGTGTCGCCGGTGATGGGTCCGGCGTCTGTATCAGCAATGGTGACGGCTGCGGCGACTGCTTCGACGGTAAGCACATGCTCCGCTCTGTATATATTAGAATAATTATCTCATCACTCACGACGCAGATTCTGACTTCATCAACTGAGTCGGTAAATCCCCGAACGATTCCATACACGCAGTAGATTGACCTTGAGCTTGTTTGATGTACGATATGCGTTGTAGTGTTTGAGATTAAGAATGTACGTGTATTGCTTCTGCGTTTCATGACGAAGTTACTATCAAATGTGAAGACGTACGCGGATTCCCGAAGTCAGCCACAAGTTTCTATTTTTAGCCACACCCCTGACTTACAGGCGCTTAATCGGTTTGTGCAATTGGGTCAAAAATATCGGTCCCGCTTGACGCTATAACCGTATCCTTCCTTAGTTTGTGCGTCCACGGTTGCCACTATGGGACCTTCATACTCTCCACTTAACCAACTGCTTCTCGTCACCCCATCCACCTCATGCCAGTCAGCATACACCCTCCTGGTGGTGTGGCACGAGGTCGTCGTTGTCCGGGCTCGGCTGACCAAGAAACGTGTGTTCGTGTGCGAGCGCGGTGGTTCCTTCTAGTACAAACCCTTCAGTTGATAGTAATACAAAATAAAATATGATACACTTTACTCAGAGCGAGACATTCCTATGAAACTCACAAGGGCGTTTCCCAATCGCGATGCCCTCGCCGACCTGAATCTCCCTAAACACCTCTACGTGCTCCCCACACCACACCTCGTCGGGGAGCTCCTTTCCCTCCCCTCCTCCCTCACCCTTACATACCACACCTTCATGCCCCTGTTTCTGCAGCTGCCGACACCGACACCGCCTCCTCACCCTGACGAACAGCTGCCCCGTCACCTCATCCACCCCATGCCAGTCCGCACACGCTCCCTCGCCCGGGCGGTGCGGCACGAAGTCGTCGTCGTCCACGCCCGGCTCGGCGAGAAACGCGTGGGCGAGCGCGGTGCGGGGTGTCGCGCGTTTGGTCGACTCGACTTGGAGGAGCGCCTCGAGCAGGTGGAAGGCCGCGCGCAGGTCTTTGGTGTGCCGTTCGCGGGTGGGCGGGTTGGCGTACCGGTCGGCGTGGGTGGATGTTGATATGGAAGATGTGGATGGCACAAAGGGGGCGGAAGGGTCTTGGGTGGAGGTGGTGGAGGCTTGTTGGGATTGGCGGGACCCCGGGCCGTCGCGGTGCTTGCAGAGGTGGGGGTAGAAACGCATGTCATACTTCCGCGGCTCGTGGATCGTCGGCTCGAGCTTCTCCACGAACTCCTGCCATGTCAGCCCGTCGTGGTCGATGTCCGGCACATTCGTCGCTATCGTCCGAGCTTCAAAAGACAGTTAAGACCACCTGATTCCCTGAAAACGGAATAACTGACCATGGAGCGTAGCCACCCTCTCCATGTTCTTCTTCCCAATAATCGCCGCGATCTCCATCAGGGCCTCGATATCATCGTTCGACTGGAAGATCGGAAACTTGCCCGTCAGGAAGAAGAGCATGATGATGCCCGCCGCCCACACATCGATCGCTGTCCCAACGCACCCACAACGGCACATTTATCAATATTCCTCTTTTCATCCTCCGAGCACACAACATCAAATGGCCACTTACCACCAGTCTGTGCCCCGCATTTTAACAACACCTCGGGCGCCCTGAAACCCCTCGTGCCAGCACGATTCGCCTTGCTGGCTGGCCGCCGGTCGTTCGCGGGGTAGCCGACCTTGTCGGCGGGCATCCCGCTCTTTGTGCGCGCGGCCTTCTGCGCGTCCTTGACCTCGCCGGTCTGCCACTTGTCGAGCGTGTGCGTGCGTCCGTGTGGGTCCTTTAAAGAGGCGGCGGTATGTAGGCAGGCGCCTTTGTTTTCGCCAGTTTCCATACGCTGCAAAAAGAATGTCTGTAAAGAAAAGGTCGGAATACATAAAAAGAAACGAGGACGTACTGAAGCCAAACCGAAGTCGCAGAGGGTGCCGATGCCTGTGAAGGGGTCGTAGAGGAAGTTGGCAGGCTTGACATCGCGGTGGATGATCCCTCTTGCGTGGATATCGCGTAGTGCGCGGAATAGGCACCGGAAGTAGCACTTGATGCCCTCCGGATGTAGGCTTGGGTAAAACTCCTGTGTATATGCAATCGGCAAGTTAGAACCAACGCATCGAACGCGTAATTAAAGAAAGAGTGGCGCACCCGAAAATCCATATTCCGTTGGTAGGGTAGGACGATGACAACCTGGTCTAGGTGTCGAAACGCGGTGATGATCTGCGACGCGTGCCGGCACCCCCTGCACGTCTCTAGGATGCTCAGCTCGTTGCGTATCCGCTCTGGCCCACTCGTCGTGTAAATCCTCTTGATCGCCACATACACCCTCCCATCCCTCTTTTGGTACGGCACTTCCGGTTCCACGTCTATCTCCGCGTCCCCATCGCCATTTGTTACCCGTTTCCTCGGCCCTCTTCCACCTCTCCCTCTATAGCCAGGCCCAGCAGACTGGTAATAAGCACTGCTCTCGGGCGGGTGATCGCCCGTCCACGGCTTGTTATCCCACTCGGCGTACTTGAGATCGATCGCCTTGTACACCGACGAGAACGTGCCTGTCCCCAGACGGTCCACGAGCTCGTAGTTCGCGCCGAGGTCAGGGACACTCTTGTACAGCCCCTCGATCTCGTCGAGGATCTCGTCCTGCTCGTCCTGGGGCTTGTCGTCGAGCGTGCGGGCCTCGTCTGGGGAGGCGGGGCGTGAGGATTGTGGGGAGGAGAAAGGTGAGGAGTGGGAGGAGGAGAGAGGGGTCAAGGGGGATAAGGAGGAGAGGCGTGAGTCGGACCGGGCAGCGTCGTACATCTCCTCATCGTGGTCGATATCTGGGATGAAGACGTCCTCGCTGCCTTCGTAGTTTCCTGGCTTCATTTCATGTTCGTGGGGGTCGTCGGGATCAGGGTCGTCACGGACGATGAAGTCGTCGTCATCGTCGTCCACATACTGGAGAGCCTGCTCGCTAACGTCTTCTTTGGCGAAGTTGTGCCCCTCCTCTTCATCTTCGTCAGCATTATTGAAAGTTGTCCCAGAGTCTTCTACTCTGAACTCCTTTCTGGGGTCGATTGTTCGTTGCTCCTCGACGTAGGGTATCGACAGTGGGTCGTCGCTCTGCATGTCTGCGTCTTGATCGACATACTTGGACTGCACCGCTGGCCTGAAATAGGCGCCAATCCGACTGGGGCCCGCCTTGGGAGTGGCAGTGTCCATCGTTCGATTGGTGCTCTGGACGACATCTCGAATGTGTTCCTGGTATTCTCGGTGGTCCCAAGTACCAAGCTCGTCTTCGGAAGAAAGGTCGTGTCGTCGTCGAGCTGTCGCCGCTCCATATTGCCTTTTGTATGAGGTGTTGATGGGGTCGTCTGTAGATGCCTCGAGTGGATTGGAGGTGTGGTGGGAGAACATGAGGGTTCGGTGCAGAAAGAGAACTGTAACAGGGTTGATGTCAGTGTCACTTAGCTAGGACACAGACGCGTCGGTCACCTGATCGTGACGGGGAGAAAAAGAAGAAACAAAATGACCACCGCAGGACTCGAACCTGCAACCTTTTGGTGCCATCTAGCAATCGAAGCCAAACGCGCTACCATTGCGCTAGGTAGCCATAATTCAAATTGCGTAGGTAGATATCTGATTCTAAAATCCTCCTATGACACATGATGACGTTGTCCAAAGGCTGTGTGGCGGTGCCGATCGGTGAACTACGCATCTATCCATGGAGGCGATCGACTCTGCTCTTCTCTTCCACCACCACCACCACCATCACCACCACCACTCTCACAATTAACGGCACCCACCACAATCTATCATGGCACTTAATTGGACGATGCTAGACGCCAAGCGCGCACCTGTACCGCTCCCAAACGAATCTACGATCACGATGGTCAACCCTGGCGTCGAAGTCAGTCTGACGATCCCCGATGCTCCGCCCGCAGGCCCCTCAACGGCGGGCGGGTCAGGTGGGTCGAAACGACTAAAATCGCTCGGTGGAGCCTGGCTTACAGACCAGAGGGTATGTCCTCTCTCTATCTCGAGAAGTTATAAAGGTCTGATCAGACGATCTGCTCCTCGTCTAATATCTGCTGCTGCTATGGCGTCTTGATGATTACAGTTCATCTTCACCACGGAGCCCGGCTCTCCATTTGACTCTTTATCCGTACCTTTACACTCCATCCTCTCGACAAGGTTCGAGCAGCCGACGTTCGGCGCCAACTTCCTCGCGTTTGAGATCAAGCCCTCACCAGATGGCGGGCTCACGAATGGCACAAGAGTAGAAGTACGCTTCAAGGACCGCGCGATGTTCGAGTTTGTCAGCCTGTTGGAGAAGACGAGGGAACGGGCGATCTACATGAAGCGGCAGATGGCTGAGGAGGAATCGGAGGAGGGTTTGCGTACGTCCTTGTTCTTGTTGATCGTATCCCTAGATATCGCCTGACACATTCATCTTGCTTTTCTAGCAACGTACACCAGCCCCGCCGAGTCCAGTACGGTCTCCCTTGTTGGCGGCATCCCGGTGGAGAACCCTCCTAGTTATGCTTAACTCTTATCACTTCGCATCGACATTCAAGTTGTACCCCTTATTCCCCATCATCATCGGACCTTTGGAACTTGTAATACTAACTACCAAGACTACTCGATATTGTATCTGCACCGTGGAATTTGGAATCCATCGGTGTTCGATCTTGGAACTACCTGGGTCCTGGACTCCGCTTCCTCTGATTAAAAGTCCACGTCCACAGAACCATAACCATCCCATGACCATCAAGCTCAGCTTGACCACCGACATTATTTATTTTTCCCAAAAGCCACGCCGGCCAGCGGTTTTGTCTTTACTGCCGACGCACATACATCTGTTGACGGGCGGTTTACGTCAATCGGACGCGGACTTGCACCTCCGTCCAGCCTCCGCCACATAGCCTGACCCGCCCAACTTCGGGCAGTCCTCCGTTGACACTTCAGTGTTCGGATATGTTCATTTGACTTGAATACAATGAATCTGCGTGATTTCTTCTAACGTTTGTGCCGCGATCCGCTGGAGGCTTAAGCGCCGGTCGGCAAATATGTCCACCAGCCGGCAAGCACCCTTACCATCCGCAACAATCTCAAGTACGTTCAACGATCTGCTTCACTTGCACGTTTTTGTCCCCTCAGACGTTCGTCGATGGTGGCCTCTCTAAACCATTGCAGTCCAACGGCCTACGCCCAAATCCCAGACGACAGCTCGAAAAGAATGCGTATAGTACATGAACAGCTTTCAGTCACTATGTAGAGGCATGTGTAGTATAAGATAGCCAAGAAAACGTTGGTTTGCGAGATTTCGATGTTATGTTGTTTGTTGATTCTATCCAATGTGCAGGGTTATGCTAAAAATTGTGCATGGGTTTGACGCTTTGTGCTTCGCGAGGGCTGGGTGCTGAGAGCGGAGAGGGCGATGAGGCTGGTGTGGTGGTGGTGGTAATGCAGGCGAATAACGAAGGAGATAATGATAGATGCGTTGAGCTGGGCTGAGATGGATATGGAGGAACAGAGAGTAGGAGGCAGGCAACAAGAACGTCGAGCCTGGGGTTATCGGGCTTTCACCCCAATAGAACTCGGCGGCGGGTGGTGCATCACCAATGTCGACTTCGAACCTAACCCAGAACTCGAACAATGGCTCGACGACGACGACTTGGACGAAGTCGATGCCAGGATGGAGGGTGCGGACGCTACCATCTCCGGAGGCACCTCTGCGCCATCCTCGAGTTCGGGGTGGTGATTATGCCCGTGTGCTGCGTCGCCGTTGACGAGCTTGGGTTGATTAGAGGAAGTGGGGTTGGTATCGGTAGAGATACGGCTGCTCGCGGGCGTAGTTGAGCGCGACCGACCAGCAGTGACGCTCCTAATGACCCGCGGGCCAAAAGGTTTGGTGCTGCTAGTGTACGACGACGACGACGAAGCAGAAGAGAAAGAAGAGGGCAGCTGCATGCTCATGCTCATGGCCCTCTCCCTCTCCTTCTCCCTTTCCTTCTCTCTTGCCTTCTCCCTCTCCCGTTCCTTCTCCTTCTCAGCCCTCGCGCGCTCCTTCTCTTTGTCTTTCTTCGGTGTCTTCATCACTCCAACCCCCACCTCGCTGATCAGCGACCCCACGCTCCCATGCAGGTCCACAACTCTCATCTCCGGCTTGAGTGTCTCCTCCGAACCAATGCTGAACGCATCCCCATCTGTCTCCGCACCATCCGTGTTCTCGTTGCCTTCTGCCTCCCTCCGCTTCCTGCTCGCACTCCTCGACCTCCTCATTCCATTTGCGTGTCCATTGCTACCCTTGCCTTTGGCCTCCGACGAAAGTCCTCGGCCCCGCCCCCGGAGGTAGATACCAGGTTTAGGGTGCACAGCACGCTCGTAGTAGAGCATGAACGCCCCGCTACCCTCCGCGAGCACGCTCTCGATCCCGCACTCCGCCACCGAGTCGTCGCTGATCCGTAGCCACCCCCGGTTGCGCCCTGCATCTTCCTCCGTCCGGTCTTCCCAGTGATACCGCGGCCCGGTTGAGTAGTCCGGCGCCTTGCCGTTGGGCTTCTTCTGTGATGACGAAGGTGTAGGATGAGCATCGCCGTTCGGGGTTGCCTCCGCCTCTCCGTCCGAGTCTTCTTCGTCTGTCTCGAACCGAAGAGGGTCGACGAGCGTTGGCGGCGCCCATTTACCGCCTATCCGGCGTGGTTTTCGTCGGTAGCAGATGTAGTGCCCGAATGAGTGCTGGCCGTAGTGACACACAACGGCTGCAAGCCTGTATATCGTCCGCTGTGTCCCAGGAGCATATGTCTCCGGTGTTGGTGTTGTTGATCGTCGAGGTTGGCTTGATGCTGCGTCGCTGCCGCTGCCGCTCACGGCACTCGAGCCGGAGCTGGGAACTTCGGCTGATGATCTTGTTTGGTAGAAATTAGGTGGCGGAGGGGTTGTGGATATGGAGGAGGTTGGGATGGTCGAGAGGCTGCCGGATGTTGTGTAAGGCGTGAGGTCGAGAACTTCGGGGAAGTGAACTCGGATGGTGTTTTTGGCGGCGTATTGGCCATAGTGTACTGATCTGTTTAGATGCAGGGCGAGAACTGGAGGCGGCTGGTGGAACGATCAGCGTACAGACTAACAGACCGACGATCTCTGAGCTTACTCGTGCAATCATCGCTTGCTTAGTCGAAGCCGCGCTAAAAACTTTCTCCATTCTAATTCCCTCGAAAAGGGCCTCGTCTTCGATCCTACCCTCGGCCAGGGCAATCTTTACACGTTGCTCCATCTTCTTAACTTCTTTGTACCTCTTTTTCTTCGATTGAGAAGGTTTACTCTTATGCGGCGAACCCGAAGAGGAGGGCATGGCAGACGACGAGGCCACAGGCGAGTCGGGGGAAAATGTGGATGAGGACGACGGCGTCGGCGTCGGGGCTGGACCCGTTGGAGCAAGTGCCTCTTCTAGCGTCTTCAGTTCCTGGAGAAGCCGTTTATGCGTCGCGACTACGGAGCACTTCCGGCAGATACAGTCCTTGAGGATCTCGAGTCGCGTATAGTCTTCGAGGCAGTCTTCTAGTCGACACGAGGTCGCGAGGCGTGGCACGGCGAGCTGCCAGTTGTCGAACCCAAAGTGCATGACGGCCTCGGTGTAGCCGCACATGACGCAGCTCCGACGGTTCGCGGTTAGGCCGTCGAAGACGCTCTTGCTGGTGAGTCCGCGTAACTCGTCTTCGTCCTCCTTTGACTTTGATGGCCTGCTGAAGTCGAGCACGCCGGCCATGCCTCTATCTCTGAGGCCTTCTCGATCTACGGCAATCATCTCGTTCTTGATGCATTCTGAGACGAGCTGGAAAAGTTCTTGGGCGTCTTGGTGCTCTCGCGAGTTGAACAGCGAGGAAGCAGCGGGCCTGTTGAAGCCTGAGGGATTCGGCGAGGGATTCGATAGTGCAGCAATGATGCCATGAGGTCGCAGTGAGTGGTACGAAGACTTCGGGGTGTTGAGATCTGACAGTCCTTAGTGGCGTGTATAAAAAAGAGTTAGAGAGGGTGGACATACTATGGAACAGCTCCTGCAGTGCATCAATGACAGGTGTCGGAACGTCGAGGGCCTCCGCCTTTGCATGTATTGAATCAATGTGGGGTTGCAGACAGGTGAGAGAAGAGAGTGCCTTGTGTGTAGAACGCTTAGTGTGATGTTTCGAGAACGAGGTGAAGGCGAGCTAACCTGGAGGGTAGAGTTCATGAAGCAGTATGTGCCCGAGATATTGACGAGTCCAGAATAGTATTGCGCTTCGTCATACTCATATTCTGTCATTGATTTGTCTGGGGAAACGGACATGTCAGACTTCATATGTGATGTCGCTACGCTACCCACCTTCCTGTGTGCGCTTCCCCACATTCGTCATTGCAATTTGCTCTGCCCGAGTTCTGACACTCTTCGACTTTGAACCACCGCTTCCGCTAGACTTTCGCTTGTGTCGTCGACCATGTGAGCTCGAGTGAGAGGATTGCGAAGACGAGCTGGACCACAGCCAAGGCAATATGCCCAAGCTTTCGAGGCCCATGCTCAGGCTTCTCAAGAAATTGAGGTTAAGGCTGAGACGGCGAAGTTGTGTTGCTGCAAAGAGAATAAGAGCCGGGAAGACGAAAAGGACAAGAAAGGGTGCTATTTGGAGGAAGTAAGGGCTCTTGACGACGTCCTGGAAGTGCATGAGCACTGTGCGCCGTGCACTGTGATGGACGTGGGGATGGAGGAGACGAATGTGACGATGAGCAGTTGTGGGTGCACAAGTCCCCAGAAGCTTTCTCACGCCTCACATTCTGACCGTTAGCCACCAAACGTTGATTGTGGCTACCTAGCGCAATGGTAGCGCGTTTGGCTTCGATTGCTAGATGGCACCAAAAGGTTGCAGGTTCGAGTCCTGCGGTGGTCATTTTAATTTTGAAAGTTTGGAAGGATTACGCTGGGTCAGTCATCCTTTCTTTTCTTCATACCATCACATTCAACAACCTTTCTGTGCCTGGAAACAGTATGTATTGCTCATCGACCTCCCAACGCTAACGCTGCCTCTCAGCTCATTCAAGCTCGCAAAATGTGACATGCAGACCCACCCCCAGTCGCACCACTGCAACTGAGCATAGTCGACCGTCGACGCCGGTTGCAAGAGCGTGCAATGAATCCACATTTTCTTGCGTTCATACGCCCTCGAGCTTACTATTCGTTGGCCGGTACACGCCCCCAACCCATTGAGACGGGCTTCCTCTGAATCTCCCACCCTCTTCACGGGGTCACCCAGGGGGCTCGATGATTGACAATGTTGGGAGCTTCTTTCGCACCACGTTCCCTCCTCCGTCTCCAGGCTAAATGGTAACTCGTCCCGGTCCGTAACATACCCAAAGCTTATCACCAACATGCAGTGGAGTCGTGTCAAGCCGTGCCTTTCAGAAAACCTGCCTTCACAGTCACGATGCGACATCTGCTTCTGGGCGTAGTTACCACGATTCCTATAACACCCCATGAGGAGGTGAGCAGGACGTCTCTTTGTCCCTCTCCGTCTTCCTCTGCCGGGTTTTCTATTGTCTTTGCTGTGCGTGGAGCGCTTGAAGTGCTCTTTACAGTTACCAATTGGGAACTTCTATTGCGAGACTATACGACGCGGCGCTTGTCGGGACAAGGTGAACTAATTTCAGCCATCATGGAGGGAATAGAGCTGACATTCGCTTTCATCGTCGAAGCAGGTGTCTATCTGACCGAGAATCAGCGGCATTTTGCAACATCCGGGTTCTTTTGAGCTTGTACAGTGTGCACCAGAATCATTGGTGGGTAGAAGGCGCTCTTTGTAGCTTCATGTCATGACCAAAAGCCCGCAGTTCGCCGATATGATGATGTCGAACTCGAACAAAGGCCCTACTACGGAAGCAGGAAAGCGTGCCTCCTCGGCTCTAACCTTCGCTGTAATCTGGGATCCAGAGCAAGGACTGGAAACCTTTTCTGGCGGAGACCTGCTTAGCCAGGAAAGCACTGCCTTCGGTGTGGGCGCTGTGGACGCAGACCGATCGACAGTTGGGGAACCTTTCGCAGTGTTTGGTAGCCGTCAGACACATTTCATCGACGTCCGTTCATCATCTGCGTATGGACGCTATCTTCGCGGTGATGGTGGCTTTGACCACGAGCCGGCCTCGCCTGTTGACGACGCGTCCTCTGTGGTAGGTATACAACAAAACACTCTAAATAAGATTACTTATCATTTCGTTTCATCAGTCTACCCGCTGGAGTCGGTCGAGTTTCAGAGGGACATTGAACGGACTAGACGCGTTAGATGCCAACAAAGAGTTACCCCCTACCCCAAGCCCTAAGTTCAACCTCGCCGCTCTTTTAGACCCAGAAACTGGCTTTCTGGCATACCGCAACAGCAAAATCGCTGGCCCAGTTAAGAAGTTTTTTCGATCGGCATCTGCGCCGGCGTCCGCCTCTCCTTGTTCAGAACCAGAACCAGAACCAGAACCAGACTACCGCTCTGGGAGCGCGTCCCCGGAAGTGTTCTACGATAGCCGTGAAACAGAACCTCGTCCAGCTAGCCCGGTGCCTGCGCAGCTGCACTGCACGAACCCCGACCCACCCCCTACCCCCCGTCCCCCCAATTCGATGAGATCCTTCTCCGAGCCGCCATGTGGTCCACCAGCTGACCATTACGGGATGGTTTTCGATCAAATGATGAGGAAGAGGGGAGTTAGAGGTCCCGATGAGACACATTCAATCGACGACGAAGGCTTCTTCGAGACGTCTTCGCACCCGGATTGCGAGCCCCATCTGGCAAGTCTCGTTTTGCCTTAGCCGCTTTAGACGCCCATTGATCGTTTCCGACTTTTAGCCATCAAGGTTTTCGACCACGACCACCTCCACGTCGACATATATTACGATAGATTCCCGCACAGCCCGATGCCACACCCCGGTGGACATGACTCGGACCCCCACACGGCAGCGGGCTGCTGCGGGACGTTACGGCTTCCGCCCAAAGACGAGCAGTCGTCTTATTCAATCCATTTCGTTCCCTTCCAGTGAATCTCGGCACGGCAGCCACCACAGCATCGACTTTGCTGGCGCTCTCAGTCTGACACACCCACGCCTATCAAATATTTTCAGAAGACCCTGGTCCCGGCGGACGACAGATGATCGCTGGGTGTTGATTGAAGTAAGGTCTGTCGTCACGGAGAGGGTTATAGATGATTGAATTTCGAGGGGGAGGACGGAAGTGACGATAGACTATGATGGACTTGAACTTTTGCACAGCCAACTTCCCAGTCGTTCTTTGTTACGAGCAAATTCAGTTCACTTAGTCGATAACGAATACATGAAATTATGAATTATGTTCACCGAGTCTGGTTTCCTGATCCTTTCGAGTTGGAAGCCCGTCTTTTGCGGGACGGATTACCCAGCCCCTATCCGCGCTCGTGGGAACTTCTTAGGATTGACGCAAGTTGAAATTGCGAACAGCTTGCTGCTGTATGTTCATCTGTCTCTCTCATCTCATTCCCAGTGGCGCGAGCTGGGCTCTGCTGCGGTATAAGTCGTTCTCATGAATGAACTTGCTATTCCGAAAACCTGGACTCACCCTAGTGTCTACTTGGGTTGTTTCGAGCAACCTCAGTTATCAACGCAGAACGGTTCCTGAGCCACTTCGGTGTACTTGGTGAGTGAAGTCGTAAACAATGGTCACCTGGACGCGCCTGGATTGAAATCAATGCAGATTGACAAACTCCGTTGCGGCTCTCATCGTCAGTCATTGTCAAGGCTGTGTCCGAGTAGGAATCTCGACTCCCCTTGTCATTTCCTTCACGGATACGAATCTATCAGGCAAATATTTACCAGGGAAAGACCTCCGTATGTGGGGGTCTATAACGTTATGCCGTGGGGTAGACACAACCCTGGATGGCTAAAAACCAGGAAGCCACTGGCCAGACATGTCCTCGAGGTTTATGTTTACGATAGCTGGTCATGCGTCAGCGTAAGCGCCGCTTTCCAACAGCTATTTCGCTTTACTCATCTGCAATTCAAAATCAAAACAGTACGTTGGTCCAAAATTAGTTCCAATATGGATCATTAATTTTGTGTTCGCAGCACAATCTCAGTGACAAGCGGGCGCAGATATGGTATTATGCTCATTGATTGGCTTTGGCACTTCCCGCTTTTTCACTCCCTTACAAGCCGATCTCTTGCTGGTTATTGGATCCCGCCAGCACACAGCCCTCCTTTGGTCCGCGTCATTTAAGGGCGACGAAGGAACGGAATGGGGTTCGCCATGCATTTGTCTTGGATTTCTCCCCTCTCCCTACGCTCGTCGTACAAAACATATCAGCATGAACAACACTACGATTCTGAGTGACTGCTTCTCGGCGCAAACCATACCAGGACACTACAAGAACAACGAATTGAATCCTGATGTCGGCGGGTTCGCGGTTGGCCTCTCGAGTAAGAATATCATTTCTATAATTGCTTTTTTTTCCCTTTGCGAGCCTGTTTTCGGCCAGCTAACTTCGTCTTTTTTCTTCTCCTTCAGACATAGTAATCAACATTGTACTGCGTAAGCCAGCTGCCCCTTCCGGTAAATCATTTACGGAATCTCCAACAGCAATTCTCCTTCGTTGGGCACACGACGACGTGCAGACGACCGTGGTGATGCTCCTTTCTCAAGTATACCCAATCATGATCGCCACAGCAGGGAGTATCAACAGCACCAACCTCAGTCTCTTCGATGCCCATTTTGCCGTTGCCGTCACTGCGTCGCCCATCTCCGTGTACTTGGTATACTCAGCCTTTCGAGATTTCCTGGGCCACCATAACTCCCTCTTCGAGAATCTGCGCACCGGGAAGACCATCATACGTTACCTTTCACTTGCACTACCTTTCTTGTGGCTGGGAATTAACCTGACAATTTCCTTCTCACCTCGGGCCTTCAAGAACAGCCCTGACTATTGTCGAGGCATGACTTTCACCCGTTGGTTTGAGTTCCAAGCTGTCTCCAACTTCATAGGCGTTCTTGACGTCATGGGCCGTCGTGATATTTGGAACGACCTCCAAGGGAGGGGCGGATTAGGCGCCATAGCTTTGGCAAGTATGTGGGTTTGGGCGATTTATATAGTGAGACACAGATACGACATCCTGGACGAATTAGTTTATCGGAAGGAAAGACAATCCAAGAGAAGCACCCTTGCGAAGATTTGGTATCGTGTTTGGAATATCCCAGCTGCTTCATGGTGGGTCCTGGACATCGACCATCCTATGCTCGGCTGATTTCTCTTGGATGCTGATAGGTTCGTTGTCACTACGTCTCATCCTTGGATGATTTTTGTCATTATCATGTGTCTACACTGGAGTTGGGTGCTCGGCATTGCGAAAGGCATGACAAGCAGCCAGCAATATGAGTTGTCGTACGGCCAGGTTGTCTCGCTCTCCATACTCTGGTTTCACTGTGCTGACCTCAACTCCTTAGATCATGTCTCTTTTCTCGACTGTGCCTCCCATCCTCGCGCTTTGCAAACTACTCAACTTGCGATACAGAAACTTGGTCGACTTCATGAAGACACTCCCTTTCCAATTTTGTGTGGGTGCAAAGTTCCTTCTGATGGGCTCTCCGAACCCGTGGGATTTCTACGAGGCCCATGGGGAGTTGCCCAGAAGGCTTGTTGCTGTCTGGCCTCTGGATCAGGTTTGGAGCATTGGTGCGTCTCATCCAGCAGCTGTTTCCTATAGCTTGGTTTGAAACAACGATCATTCAGTGGTTGCGCTATGGCTAGGCTTCACATCCCTCGATGCCTGGTGGGTTTACTGGTATGTCAGATCCGGGAGTATGCCCAATCCTCGGACCAAAGTGAATGACCCGCACAGAGCCTGGAAGCCTTTCTCAGTGGCTAGTACGTCGTTTTGGTTCCTGAAGCAGAGCCTTCCGACTAATGCTCATCATTGCATATTCGTATCAGTGTATACCTACGGCTACTGCATCTGCTACGTCAACATATACATTTGGACTGTATTTTACGATGGGAATTATTCTTTGACTGGCAAATTTGGCTCCTGGCTCTCATGCCTGAGGGAGACACTCAGCCACCGTCAACGGAACTTGCTGCGTGCTCTCAAATTTATGATTATTCCTCTGGCCTTCGTAATGTGCTGCGGTGGCCTCTTCATCCCCTTTGCAGCACTCCCTTTGGCGCAGCAGGTACGTTTGTCTCTACCCTCCTTCCAGAACCCAGAGACTGAACGTTCGTCAGTATCAATGGTCCAGATTCTGTGAACGTTACCCATTCGAGGGTGAAGTCATCCTAACAGGTGCCACGAATCCAGGCCTAAAGTCCACAGCGACCTTTTTCTATAGCGGATCGAGCACCTTCCGCGAACGATACTTCGATTATTCTATAGTCCCCAACGAAACCTTTTCCCTGCAGACCCTCATCTTCAATCCCAAGACGTCGCCTAGCCCGAATCGGCCTCAAGTTGTCAGTGTCGCATATAACACCAGCGAGCAGAGTTTCGAAGCTCGGTGCACTGTTAGTCAAAACGCTTCGATGACGGCATTGTGCGCTTTCGGGACCTGGACCAAGAAGAAATATCTCTCGTTCAGAATTCAAGATGCCCACAACAATTCGATCACATACCTTCGTACTGTCGACGAAGAGTGGGAATTCTCAGACGACGCCCCCAGTCTTGTCCTCAAGCATCAAGGTTTCGATAACACTAACGACCTCGGCGGCGTTGTCCTCCAGACAGCTGTGACGCAGCGAAACTATTGCTACCGCTTGAAGACCTGTTTGGCCTCCCCAGAGGCGGATGTGGCAACGGTGGTTCCTCTGGGAGTTATTCTCCTGACCCAACAAACCTTTGCTGGATATTGCACTCGTCCCAGAATCTACGCCTTATGATCGCTGTTAATCATTCCCATACCTTCATTTTTTGGGTCGTAACTTGTCGGAAGGCATCAAGAATAGTGTAAATATTGTATAATTGCATCATTGTCTTGTTCGTGTAGCATTATCTTTTATTTATTCCCTATATCCCAGTATATATACCTTAATTTGCTGCTGCTGCTGCACTGTCTTGTGCACTGTACTTTGAAGCTTTCGAATGCGGCCCGGGAACTGCGCATGCCGAGACGACTCTTGCCTCAAACCATCTTCACCGCGCAGCCAGTTGCCTGTGCTCTCCCAGTATTTATGGCACACCTAGACCCAACAAGAGAACATTACATCAGTCTCCAACGTACCTTTAAGCGTACGTGTAACTGAGGTGTGAGAAGCTTGGTAACTTCTCCGAACTCACCGCTATGTGCGTAAGACTGTCAAGGTGGTATCCCTCGTGCTCTCAGTGTGGGTTTCGCCGTCCTCTGTCCAAATGGCAGCAGATTCCGCGCTTTTGAGTCCAACATCTGTCGCGTTGGTGTCCGTCGCGGTGCTCTATTATGTTGGTCTTACCTATTTCTCAAGTTCGAGGAGACTGATGGCCAGAGGGCTCCAACTTCCTCCTGGTCCCAAGAGAAAGTTGACCGCTCGCTTTGCTTCTTTCATTCCTCACAGCTGACAACTCCCTACTTGCGTAGGACCAATAGTTTATTACAGGGTGTTTGGAAGCGAAACTATTGTCTTGAACACCGGAAAAGCTGCTCTCGACTTGTTGGACTCTCGCTCTTCCATCTATTCGGACAGGCCAGTGAGTTGGATGGGAGGAGAGCTTGCTGGGCGCAAGCACTCCGTCTTCCTCTCCTCGTTCGACAACCCCCGCTTCAAGACTTTTCGACGCCTGCTGCAAACAGGTCTCAATGCCAGAGCAGCAAAAGGTTACCGCCCGATTCAAGTACAGGAATGTCAAGTCCTGCTCCAAGGGCTGGCCAATTCTCCTGAGGATTTCATGGCCCATATACGGAGGTGTGACCCATTGCCAACCTTCTATGAACTTGATTATCTGACGCGCTCGCTCAGGAGTGCAATCGCTGTGATCCTTAAAGTTGCCTATGGTTATCAGGTTGCAGGCAATGACGACCCGTTCGTCCGCAATCTCCAAGAAGGCCTCAAAGTGTATGGTGGGCTGTCAACTCCTGGAAAATATTGGGTCGAATTTTTCCCTGTCTGTTCGTGACCGTTGAATCATTGAATCGATAAGGTTTTATTTGTTCTTATCTGTTCCTCCATTCAGTGCGATTTGTTCCTGCATGGTTCCCTGGAGCCGGATTTAAATGCCTGGCGCAACAAGTGGGACAGAAGCTGAGCTTTATTGAACGCGAACCGCTTGAGAGAGCGAAGAAGGAGATCGTGAGCCATCTATATCTCACTCCTTTTTCTATGAGTATGCATCCGAGAACAGGCCGGTGGGCACTACATCGAATCGTTTGTCTCGAAGCATCTCCACACGGAGGACGGCCAGACCATCGACGCTGACATGGAGGAGTCTCTTAAATGGACCAGCGCTGCTCTGTATGTCGGAGGAGGAGAGACGGTCAGTGATCCTTTCCCTGCGTATCAGGCATTTTATTGAATGGTTTCTCTCGCGTGCTAGACCGTCTCAACCCTCATAACTTTCTTCCTTCTCATGGCTCAATACCCCGAAATGCAGGAGAGAGCACAAGCGGAAATTGACCAGGTTGCGCCTGACCGACTTCCAACCCTTGAAGACTACGAGGCTCTGCCCTACATCGTCGCCTTGATCAAAGAAATAAGCCGCTGGGCTCCTGTAGCACCTCTCGGTAAGCCAACCTTTTGACGCCACGCCAGCCTTGACGGGCCACATTGAATCTCGTAGCCATACCTCATCGTGTAATGCAGGATGATGTCTATGACGGTTACTTCATTCCAAAAGGGACGAAGATCATTGCTAATATATGGTACGGCCATCTTTCCGCTCTAGCCGCTCATACTTATTTTTGAGCCAGGGCGATGACCCGTGACGAAACCCTCTATCCAGATCCCGAGACCTTCGACCCAACTCGCCATCTCGGTTACAAACCTCAGCCGGACCCCTTTACGTTTATCTTTGGCTTCGGTCGAAGAATCTGTCCAGGTTCGTACAATACCCAACCTCCACAAGAATTTGGCTCCGACACTATGGATTTGAAGGTGCACACCTGGCAGAAATGTCGTTGTTCTTGAATATTTGTAGCATTCTCGCTATATTCGACATTTCGGAAGCCATCGATGCGAATGGGAACGAGGTCGAACCTAAGGTTGAGTGGACGAGTGGCATCACCAGGTCAGTTAAGAGTTCCTTGTACGAAGCAGGCACCGCTGCTGACTATTAGCCGGACAGGAATCTGAGGCCGTTCCAGTGCCAAATTAAGCCCCGCTCGGAGGAATCTTTGTTGTTGCTAGAGAAGGAGTGAGTGAAAGTCTCCTCCGACCAGTTCGGTCGTTTTATAAATTACTGTGTTATTGTATCTTAACACTTGTGTACTTCTAGTTCTCCGAAAACTTCCTGTTGATAGTGTGCTGTGAACTAGATGGTGCTATAAATAACACGGATGTTGGAAAAAATGCTGAAGACTACCTACATCTGGGTCACTGACCACGACCTAAGTATCTGAGCATTGACGCCAAGAGACTGCATTCCAGTGTCCACTTTGAACCGCCAGGTCATTTCTGCTATGGACGACACCTCCCGCTGTTTGGACAGCCTCAAAAGCACCAAAATACACTCGGAGATACACATTTAGGCACGCCGTGGTTCTATTTCGCCTGTTGGGGCTGCCGGAATGCCTGTCGTAGACAGGGCTTCTCGCCGAGCCTCGCTGTGGTTGAGACTGTCAGTTAAAAGTCTCCCTTCTTCTCTCCCCCCCATTTCGCCCACCAATGCCAGAAAAATCAGTATTCTTAACGCCGGCCTCTGTGGCTCTGCTTGCCGTCACTTTGCTGTATTATGTTGGCCTTCGGTATTTCTCGCTGACGAAGCTAAGCAGGAGGGGCTTGCAACTTCCTCCTGGACCAAAGTCAAGCTTGATAACGGGGAACCTTCGTCAGTTGTCCATGGCCCGAGAACGGCCTTGGATCTATTTCACAGCATGGGCAAAGACATACGGCATGTGTATTATCTCTGCTCTTTCAACTGGGTTGTTGACATCGAAATATAGGTCCACTTGTGTATTATCGTGTGTTCAACAAGGAGACCATCCTCGTGAGCTCGGGAAAAGTAGCTTTGGACCTGTTGGAAAGTCGTTCTGGAATCTATTCAGACAGAAATATGGCTTGGATGAGCGGAGAACTGGCCGGACGTAAACATAGTGTCTTCCATGCCTCATATTCCGACCCACGATTCAAAATCTTCCGGCGGCTTCTACAAGCGGGTCTCAACCCAAGAGCGTCGAAGAGCTATCGCCCGATCCAGGTGCAAGAATGTCAAATTTTGTTGAAGGCGTTGGCGACCACGCCGGAGGACTTTATGGCGCACATAAGGAGGTTCGTTTCAATTCGACGATCGTACTTGATCTTCGAGGATTTGCGGCTAATATGGACTTCAATCACTGTCGCTGACTCCTTATCCAGGAATGCCGTCGCGGTTATTCTCAAAGTCGCATACGGCTACGAGGTCCAAGGCAACGATGACCCGTTCGTAAGGAATCTCGAAGAAGGTTTCGCATTGTCCGCGACGCTGGGGACTCCAGGAAAATATTGGGTCGAGTTTCTCCCTATCTGTGCGTGGCCTTCTAAACATACGTTTACCTTCTCTTCTGATCCGCCTCCTTCTAGTGCGGTTTGCACCTGACTGGTTTCCTGGGGCAGGATTCAAGCGTTATGCAAAATGGGTCGGGCAAAAGCTTCATCGCCTCGAGCGCGTACCTTTTGAATGGGCGAAGAAAGATATTGTTCGTCATCTTTTGTGTATTATTTGGTCCTCTTAACAGTGGTTTTCTCACAGCTGAACGGCGAATACATCGAATCATTCACTTCGAAGCACCTCTTCAAGGAGGATGGAGATATCATAGGCCAGGATATGCAAGAAAACCTCAAGTGGACTAGTTCGGCACTATACGTTGGAGGAGGAGATACCGTTAGTTTCGCCAGTCGCTTACATGTCGTCCATTTCAACTACTCACTGCCTGTCTTAGACTGTCGCCGCTTTGACGACGTTCTTCTTGGTAATGGCTCAACACCCGGAGGTACAACGTCAAGCGCAAGCAGCCGTGGAGAGAGTCGCACCAAATCGTCTCCCGAGTCTTCATGACTACGAGTCCTTACCGTATATCCGAGCACTCATCAAGGAGATCCTGCGGTGGGCTCCTGTTGCTCCACTAGGTGCCTTCCATGTCGTTGAATTGTTTTCCTTTAGGAATATTTAACCTTCTGTCTCACAGGTATTCCACATCGTGCGATGCAGGACGACGTATATGAGAGCTACTTCATCCCGAAAGGGACGGAGATACTCCCGAACATCTGGTGTGTTTGCTGAAACCTGGCTGCTGCTGCGAGCTACTTACGCTGGGCAGGGCGATGACACATGACGCAGAGATCTATCCTGATCCTGACAATTTCGACCCAACTCGCCATCTCGGAGAAAACCCACAACCTGATCCATTCCGATTTGTCTTCGGGTTCGGAAGAAGAGTCTGTCCTGGTGAGCAGTCGAGCTTGGAAACGCCTCTTCGACTTGCCTCTTACGGTTCTGCCTCTCAGGTGCACATCTAGCCGAGATGTCGCTTTTCCTGAACATATGTTCCATTCTCGCTGCCTTTGATATCTCAAAACTGGTTGACAAGAACGGGAAGGAGGTCGAGCCGGAAGTCGAGTGGACTATTGGTGTGACGATGTGAGTGTGCCACACTCGTCCCAGTTTCAGGTACTGATCATGATGATGTCGAGCAGGCATCTGAAGCCGTTCAAGTGTCAGATCAAGCCTCGTTCGAATGAAATTCGGCTGTTGCTGGAGAGAGCGGAGTGAGAATAGATTGAGAAAAGTTCCTGTCTCGTTAGTCGCCCTTTGATTTTTTAGAGCTCTGTACGTCTTGTGTCGAGGCTGGGTATTGTAACATTTTTGATTAATGCATTAAAAAGAGGTTTGCATCCTAGCAGGCCTAGAAGTGTATTGGAGTTGGCTTCTCCTGCTCAATACGGTTTGAAGCGTCTTGAAGCTTTGAGTTGCTCCACCTTCGCCTTGTCCTCTTCCCACTTTCTCTTCAATTCCATTAGTTCTGGAGGAAAGCGCTAATCAGAACACCATCTTGATCACGCCCATGAAAGGGTGAACTCACCTGAGCGTTGCTTTTCTGCTTTCTGGAACGCATAGAACCCAGCCTTTTCTTTTCTTTCCTTCTTTTGCCCTCGGCTCCTGCTCGTTGTCTGCCCAGACCGTTGAAATCGTTTGCTAGCCACCCCAACACCACCTCCAAGTGTCTGCCCGTACGCTCCTCCCCGAGTGACGAGTGTAAACCCATCTTCATCGACAATAGCATCGCCTTTGCGATACTTTGATTTCTGCCTCTGCCTCGCGAGATTGTACTCGTGCACTTCCAAGAACGAATCGGCGTACGCGCGGACGGAGTCCAGAGGTGGTCGGAGGGAGGCGTATAAAGCTTGGTAGTGTGATAGACCTGAAGGTTCCTCGGAGGAGGTTGGCCAAGCTCGAGGTTTGCTTGTCGAAGCTAATGCCCGTTCGAGTGATGAGGAGTCGAGAAAAATGACATGCGCTGAGCGGCCAGTTTTGCCTATCTTGCGCAGGGGCCGGGTTGGAAGCGGGACTATAGTCGGGATCTCTTCCTTGTTTTTCTGTTTTCTCTGCTTTTTCCGTGCTGGTCGTTCGTCTTCGTCGTTCGCCGCTGGATCATCCATAGACTCGTCCTCGTCGTCCTCACTATCGCTGACGTCGTTGTTGATTTCTTTGACATCGAAGTCGAATAGGACCTTTTCTACTGTCCCACTGTGTTTGAACAACAACACGAGCTCCCGTTCAGTCGCATCGGGCGGAACATTGACCAAGAAAAGTGTCCGTCCTTCCGGTAGGATTTTGCGGGCATCTGATTTGCTTGAAGCATGTGCACGGGCATAGAGACAATGCGTCGTCGACGAGTTGTATGCAATCGGGATAACGCTAAACCCACTGATATTCGAGGGCCGGGACATTGTGGACGGGAATGAAGCCAAAAGACTTTGCAGAGGCCCTTTTTGGATGTGTATTTAGTTTTAAGGCATCAGCCACACAGGGCTTTCCGACCAATGCGGGCTCTTGGCGGATTAGACGCGCTTTTCGTGCGCACGCCTTGCGCAAAGCCTCGGTAAGACAAAAATACAGATTGCTTAGAGTACGATACACAATTGAAAAAATGCGCAACAAGCCAGATGGAGAGTCAATCCTAACGATGCCCATATCTAAAAGATAGTAAGTCGTCACGAAGAAGGGGTATACCTTGAACAGTGGAGGAGTCAACAGGAGTGAGCCAACCAATGGTGAGCGAGAAACAAGTCTTGAGATGAGGAAAAACCGATTGGAGATAATAGACGAGACAGGACAAACAGAGGTACTTCAACAAAACAAGAACGCAACAATATAGACTGAGCGAGGAGGGTTCGACAGGGATGGGGGATGGATGGATGGGATGAACAGTGTAGAGAGATATAAAAAAGTTCAAACCGACTATTCGTGAAATCGTAGGAATAGAGTGCAGACATTTCGATAAAGCGAAGCGAGGTGACAATGACGGACACAGAAGAGCGAGACTAGGCAGACTACAAGAAAGGGGATAGGTTGGAAGGCGAAAAAGTGGCACAGGGGAAAATCCAGAACCCAACCTGCACTATGGTGCAAAAGGGCTGGAAAGAAAGGGAACGAAACAGCCGCGAAAGGAAAAAGGAAATAAAAAGATTTGAGTTATAACCAAAGCCAGAATCCAGCCGAATATACGTAAGATTTAGCGTGATGGTGAAGTAATATTCGAGAACACATAAGAGAAACGAAAGTGGGATATCGGAACGAAAGGAGAGGGTTTGAAGACATCGTTCGTTCGTGGTGCATCGTTAAGCCGTAACACCCGTCGATGAAGTATGTAGTCCGTTGATCAACCGCTGTTCTTCCCAACCTCGGGCGACTTCCAAGGGCGATCCAGGTCGAGGCTGGCGAGAGTGCCGTTGAGGTCTTGGATGACGTCTGATTCATGATTGTCCACCGGTGCCGACATCTGTCCCGACGACGGGCGCGAGATAGGGGCCTCAGAGCGTCCCATAGCACGAGCAGGGGGGTCAGAACTTTCGGCGAACCCGTAACGGGACGCGCTCGATGGCCGCGCAGCAACAGGAGATACCTTGCTCGTGTTAGGGCCATTCGCGCTAGTGTTGATCCTCAAGTCCTGCGAATGCTGAGGAAAGAAGCCCGGCGCGTACGCCTTTGATGGATGGGGCAGGGTATCCAGTCGTGGGTACGACGAGGAGTTCTGGTCGCGCCGCACGCTCTCCGAAGAAGTGTATAGGCTGTTTGGATCAGGCGAAAAGGGCGAAAAGTTCGATTGAGTCCGTTGCAGCTCTGGACGCTGAGGGAAAGAGTTCATGCTGGATGGTCCTTCGTCCTTAGATGGCTTCTGCTCCGAATGCAACATACTGCCGTTGTACCCGTTGTTGAGGAGCGCATTTTCTACGTCAGCGCTATCGTAACTCCCAGATGTCGGGTACCCCTGCAGAGCGAGCTTCTGAAGGATCTGCATCGCCTGATCTTGCGTAATAGATCCAGGGGCAGGCATATAGTTACTCTGCATGGCGGCAGCTTGAGCGGCTTGCGCAGCAGCCTGCGCAGCTTTATCTGAGTGGCACGATAAGCGCCCGAGAAGGATTATAGAAGACCAGATACTCACATTGACTCCTGCCCCAACTCAGACGGATCCTACTTCCTCCGATCGGGAAGCCCTGCATCTTGTCGATCGCCCTCTCTGCGTCTGCCTTCCTTACGAATTGCACGAACCCGCAGTGTTTGCCGACAGGGACCTTGACCTGTGAGAATTGTCAATAACGGCAGGAGTGTGGCGCATTGATATACGTACGTAATGGATATCGCCGAAGGGGGCAAAGAAAGTTCTCAGCGTATCCTCAGAGATCAGTGGCGATAGACCACCGACGAAGACAGTCGTGTTGTATGGGTCCGTCGATGTGAGCTGCTCGCCGTTCGGCCCAATGAGATTCCCAAGGATGGCACGAGCCTGAGCGTGGTGCTTCCAAGACTCCTCCGAGATGACGTAGCGCGGCGCCGGGTTGTCTGTCTGGTGGGCAAGTACTCTTCTCAGCTCGTCATCGTGGGCGTGTGGATTTGCGCTGGCCATCTTGATGGGGTGCAGATCGTTCGTTGTGAACTGAGCGAGTTGAGCGAGGACGTTGTTGGGCACGCCCATTATATCTTCCGCCGAGAAGGCCGACGTAGAGATGCTGGTACTAGAACCGGTACCCGAGGTGAGAGAATTGCTCGAAAGTGACGACCCGGAGGTGGAGTTAGAGACTGTATTGCTGTTCAGAGACATGTTGGATGGCGCTGCCGCGATAGGCGCCGAAACGCTCTTAATTGGTGGCGCGTTATTAAGAGGAACGGCAATGGTGACGGCCTGATTGCCTCCTTCTGTTGCTCCGTTGTTACCCGGGGGTACGAAGGGCACTTGAGGCATGTCGAAAGGAGAAACTGAGGCGGGCGGTTTGAACTTCGCGGTTGCAGGGGAAATGCGCACTAAATAGGAGAAAGGGTTAATATATGCGCACCGATATCACTGGGAGTGTACAGACTTGGACGCGATAAACAATATAGCCCATGCATCTCTATCAGAGCACGTTGTTGATCAGCCTCATCCGTGAAACTGGGGAAATGATTGATTTGAGTAGATATATGCATGTGGATCGGACGCACCGGACGAAGCCATAGCCTCTGGAGACGCCTGTAAGTGGATCCAGCATAATCTTCGCGCTCTTACAGCTAAGGAACGGGCGAATAAACTTGGGCTCTCTATCATTCCGAAGACCAAGAACCGGGTTACGGAAGACGGCTACGAGGTCGGAGTTGGATGTCTCTGGAGCGAGGTCTCCGACAAAGATGCTGTACTCCTTGGGGTATTGCTGACCAGCCGGGGCGGCAGCCTGCACGCCGGTCGAGGCGGGGAATGCTGCAGACATAGGCGATGCTGTTGCTACCGAAGACGCCCAATTCATCACGAAGGGTTTCGATGAATTTGGCATCGGCGCGGCCATACCCTTCCCGCTGTTCCCGCCATTATTGATCTGGGCGAGGACGGACGCCGCGTGTGCGGGCGATGGGAATGTCAAGAAACAATACCCAGGATTGTTCGCCTGCTGCTGGCTGTTCGTGGGGTCTGCCGCGGCGTGCGGGACCTTGATGGTGACGGGCTCCCAGTTCATGAGGCCGCAGACCTGCTTAGCGTATTCTTCGTCCATCCAGGGCTCGAGTGCTCCCCACCAGAGGGTTGAACGCAGAGAAGAATTAGAGGCGGGCTGCTGTGGATGAGACGCCTGGGGCGACCTGAAGAACAAGGTGTCGCGGTCGCTGGGACTGGAGGAGGGGTACGCGGCGCCGGGGGCGCTTTGGGCGTTGGCGGGGAGGGGAGGAGGGGATGGTCGGTGATTGTGATGGTTGAAGGTAGAGAAGGAGGACGAGCCTGTGAGATGAGCGAGGGAGGGTGTCGGATTGTGTCTATTTGGTCCAGCTGGGATCTCTGGCAGCGATATCCCATAGGCGTAATCCCGTGGGTCCTGCATCCCGTACGATCGAGGCAAACCGCCTCCGAACGCCGCAAAGGACGCTGCGCCGCTGGATGAGCGCCGATCCTGGTGCGCGAATGAGCCAAGGGCCGCCGGTGCATAGGATACTGGTTGATCACGTTCGTTTGGCCGAGGGCGCTGTGCTCCCAGGCCAGGGGGGAATTCGTATTCTTGAGACTCCGGCCGCGACATTGTCGGTGGTTAGATGGAGTGAAGGGTAGGCGAGAAAAGGGCGTTGGGGTGGAGGTAGGGAACAAAAAATTGATAATGGTGCAACGCACTCGGTGGTGATGGGGCGGATAGCAGGACGACTCTGGTCTTCTTCTCTCTCTTTTCTCTGTTTCGTGGATTCTGGAGGCAAAAGCCGGAAAACAACGGTACGTGGAAGCAAGAAGACAGACAGCGCAGACGAAGCGACGAGGAAGGAGGATGGAATAGCGAGGAAACAAATCGAACAACTGATGCGCAAACGATGATTATCGACTAGAGAGCAACCGAAAAATAAACTGGAGGGCGACAGCGAAGAGACGAGGGAGGATAGCGAACAAAATGTTGCAGACGAAGCCGGGAGGGTCCAAGCCGCGGGGGGGCGAAAGGGAATTTGCAGAGATCACCTGTCGTGCGTTTATAGGCCGCTGATCGAGGGGTTTCAAATATCGTGCGGAGTCGAGAAATGAAGCGAAATGTTTTTTCCCGCGACCCCTGAGTAGTTTTTCCCTTTCACCTTCAACAACATCCTCCTTTAAATAGCCCTCCGTATTGCCAGCTTCCTGCTGTGCCCCATTTGCCCGGTCTTGCGTCTGCGGCGCTACAATAGCGTTTTACCGAGATCTCACTGCCAGGACCATTGTCCGCGCCAATGGCCCCATCACTTCAACAAGCATGCGCCGTGTTCACTTTTTGGGCGAACAATGGGCTGATGGTAGCCGGATCGATTTGTCGGCCGGGAGATCTCAGGTTGTCATGCCCTAGATCAAGCTTCGAACTTCCTTGTTAGTCCTGGGACTTGTAGGTCCAGGTGGCTGTGCTGTCCCCAATCACTCTCAGGCTCGCCACCTCATCGTGCCGACGACTACATTCGCGTTGGATGTGCTGGGAGAGCGTCGACGTACTGGTGAATCGGCCTCAGCAAGCACTGACTGTGATGCATGCTTCTCACCTGTAACAGGACTGTACTCCGGCACAGCACTCCGGTTTCGCACCTAGCTTGGTCAACAATGGTGGATATCGGGATTGCTGGACACGCTCATAGAAGAGCAGGATGGAGATGTGCAGCGTGCGATGGCTAGTTGCAGTAGCCTCCTTGTAAGTACCAGATTCATAGCTCCGCGAGTCGCCTCACATTGTTCTACCGCGGGCCGTGTTAGGGAGTAATGGACATGCTTATTGACGTTTCTCCGTCATGTATCCCCCGATTCAAAGGCAGGGCGGCGCCGAGAAACTGAACTACCACTGCTAAAACGAGTCAACTGCCTTTCGCGAGCTGGCATATCAAGGTCATACCCTGCCTCTCACTCTCTCCGACTACGCCTCCTCTCCTTGCGGCACACCGCCTGTCCTCCATCCAATATAGCGAACAATGCCACTTCTCACAACTAGGATGCCCCTCCTGGAAGAATTGTCCTCTAGCAACAACTCTCATGCTCGTTTTGCCATGGCATTTTCATGAGAAGTCGAGCAGTCATGTCGACGTCTTCAATATGGCTACGAGCGACCATCCATCGACACGAAACGATCAGCCAAACGCGACACCATGATAAGATTCTGGGTGTACTTACCCCATTTGTGCTACGCGTCGAGTCATTAAACAAACCGTTTTGTCAGTGGGGCCTATCATCCAGAATTCCCAAAAACGCGTCCCATTTTCCGTGGGACGCGTTCAACAATGGGCCCCGGGCCCTTCAATCTCATTATCCCATGAGATCCTGTCGTCACCAGCGATGTATTCAACTCTCGGCGCGGATGTGGGGTCTCATAGCGGATCAAGTGCCACTTACCATTGTCCCCTGGGTTTCAATTTCTTTCATTGTTCCCCGAGCGTGCAATTCCTTCGGACATGACCACCTCTTGATCATGACCTGTCTGCCCATAGGACTAGCTCTTTCTTTTCTAATCCGTCAAGATGGCTCACCCACGACAGAGCAACTTGAAGGGTTTTTGCACTCTGTCCGGTGTCCACGTCAGGATTTGCTCGGGGTCGACATGAGGTACTCAGTTCAAGTTGTAATGTGTGGCGCACCACTAACCCGACTTACTAAATTGTACTTGTGATAGAGTTTCGAAATCTGCCCCCAACACTCTCCGTTACTTTCCGCCCTCTTGAGGCTCCCCTTAACCCCCCTCAACGACGTTTGCCTTGACGTACAGAAACATGGTGATCCCGCGTGATAAATTACTTTGGACCGTGTGTCAAGGTGTGCAGGGACGGAGGGATTAGTGTGGCTTAGTCAGCTTGGTAGGAAATGCTCAAATGAAAGAAGTCGTGTTCGAACCTTCCTTCGACCTCGTCGTCTTGAGACCTTCCCCTGATAATTCGAGGGCCGTCCCAAGATTTCGTTGTCTTTGAGGCCTCTACAAGAAGCCAGACCCACAGGCGAACCCCCCCATAACCCTCTTAAATCCCACAACCACAACGACGACAGCAACGGACACCCAAACGACTTGCGTAAGACCCTTCTGGCGAAATGCCTCGCAGACCTTCAGCGTCTGTTGTACCCAGCGCGAACACGCCGAACGCCAGCGCTATCCTCGTGCATAGGACGATAGAATCGCAGCATGTGTTCCCGCAGGTGCCTTCATCAACGCACCACCACCACCATCACCACCATGCTCTGCAGACCCTCGGCGCTTCTGCAACTCCCCAGCAGAAGATTGTGCAGGTCCTTGTTAACAGACTGAAGCACAAGGTACACCCTCGTCGCGTCCACTGTGCCTCGTAATCACTAAGTCTCGTCCTCCCAGCTTCCATGCAACTCAGGTCTGTCGTTGGACCGGGTCGAATCCGATCAGCCCACCCAACAGGCGATCGAAACACTGGTGGAATTGTCGAAGGATTCGTTGGATATGATTGCTTGGGCTCTTAGTGAATTACTGGACCGGCTGGCAAAGGTGCGTCCTACGACTCTAGGGGGAAAGTCTGGAAGCGTAACTGAAGCATGGCTGTTATTTTTGTCCAGCAAACCGATTCTCATACCGGTCATTTGACAATCGAGGTCCTGCAGTCTCAGCTTTTTATCTTGAAGGTGCTCTCCATGACCATGGCATCGCGATGGTCCCAGAATATGGGATCAGCATCTCGTCAGGCGGACGACCAAATGTTATCTTCGCCCGACTCTCCGCTCCCACCTGGTTCAGCAGGAAACGGTCGACGCCAGGCTCCTTCAGAATACTCATCAACCTCATCGTGGCAAGAACCTCCGCCTCTCGATGACTCATGCGTCAAGTACATCCTCAGCGTGATGGTCTTGTTCATGCGGCAGACATCCTCCGCTGACGTCCCCCTCATGCTTCAAACGCGATCCACAGATATTTCGTTTAGAGATTTCGAGGACAACATCAGCATGGCCTCAGCTGAACCATCTCAGCAAACGCCTGTGCAAGACCCTCCGCTTCGAACGCAGCCTTCTTCCAACTCTGTCAAGTCGGCCAAAGTGAGCATCAAGTCGACCATGCACATCTCTGCCACGAATACGGCCTACGAGAAGACTCACATGTCACTTGTCAAATCATCGCTGTCGGTCAACAACTTGATTGCGAAGTATGTTGGTCGCATCATCTTCCATATCTCGGCATCGAACTGGAATGTGGTGTTTGACCGGCTCTCGACAAAGATCTCGTTTCTGGCCGCACATCCCGAAGCAAACCCTGACATTGTGGACCTTCAACTTATGTCACACAGCTTGTTAGATAGACATCGGCTGGTGTTGCTGCTCAATCGTACGTCCCTTTTCCGTCTTCGTGCTTTCTTACAGCTCATCACAACTCCATCAGAACTCTCATCGTTACTGGTCAACATGAGGAAAGAAGCTCAACTTGCGATCGCAGTCCATTTGAGATCTGCTGTCTGGAATTGGATAGATATTTTCCCAAGCGAGTTCAACGAGGCCATCAGGACTCGAGGGAAGACTGAAGGAGCTCCGGAGCGTGTCTTTGACCTCCTTTACTCATTGGTCCCTCCTGGAAGCGAGAAGATATTCTGGCCAACCTTGACTATTCTTAACTGTATCACCTCCGATAGGATATCCGCCGATTTTCAGTTCGGCGGCGCGAATATACACAAGAATCGAAAGGTGCGCACAAGCGCTTTCACATGGATAACATTCGCTTACATGTCTCAACAGGAGGGCAAATTCGGCGAAATGGTTGTGAGGCACATCAACAACAATTCAAAGCTTTCGGAGGTTGCGCTGGCTTGTTCAGTCGACATGTGCCGCGCTGCTGCATACATTGACACGACCTCGGAGGTGCCCCTGCGACTCATAGCTGCCGACATCGCGCACGAAATCAAGGTTTGTACGGTAGAACAAGTCGTAGGCATTGTCTCCTAACCCAATTTTCAAGGGCGTTCTTTACAGCTCTGGAACAAGTCGCAAGGCATTTTGGGAGTCGTACGATGACATCGACGTGGCTCTCTATTCGGACGCTCTAGTGGCCGTTTTCCGGTTTCTGCCTATCGAGGATTCAGGTCCGCTCTTTGAAGCCTGTGTCGAGCCCGAACGTTCTGAGCCTGTCAAGACCTGTGTTATTCGGGCCTGTCTGACGATAGTCCAGGATAAGTCTAGGTTTCTTTGGCAGAAGACTCTCGATGACCTGCCAGCCTCAGTCGCTGCTCGTTGTCGAGATATCCTGAAGGTTTGTCATTCTTCTGGTGACGAAAAACAATATTTGACATGTGTTGCAGAGCGCCGGAGTACGACGCGTCGACGTCGACCAACACAACAATACGAAACGCGTTGCCACGCGACCCAAGGCAAAGCGGATATATCCAGAACCATTGTCTGACAGAGAAGTCCTTATCCTAGGAATTCTCTCGCTCTGGCGTGCTATTCCCGTCTTCTTCATGACAGGGATAATTAGCGTGGAGGATGTTGACAACTGGAACACAGTCGCCGTCCGGTTGTGGGAAGCACCGATCGACATTTCTGTGAAGATATCGACGGCGAGTTGCATGCGTAGAGTCTCAGAACAGACTTTCTTGACGCCGGCTACGGACCCAAATTATTCGTTGTTGATTGGAATCGTCAAGTCTTCTTTGTACGTCTTTTTCTAGTCGCCTTACTAGTCTCGTCTTACTCGGTCGTTCTCTTAGGCCATTGACGTTGCTTAGCGTTGTTGGAAACCTGCTAACAACACGGACTGATTTGGAGGCTCAACGACTATGGATTTCTATCGCACATCAAGTCATCGAGGTTTACGTCACGAAGAGCGATGTAGGGACTAAACTTTTCTTTGCCTGGATATTCGATCTCATTTATTTTCTCACGTCTAGATGCAACACGTCAAGGAAGTACAAGTTGACCCCCGTCGTATTCCAGCGTTTGGGTTGGCAGAAATTGCGTTCTTAGTAGCCCTGACGTCTGCGGATAACGGAATCTCCCAGCTGGCGGCCAAAGGACTTCGGCTACTTGCTTATGCAGAACGTCAACAAAGCGCCCCTATTAATATGACGATCACGGATGAAGAACGTTCGAAACGAAATCCGGTCTATGAACAACTTGGTGATCCTAGGATCACTGTAGTTGGTATGTCCTTGCATATCATACATTTCATTTCTTCTGAATTTCTTTTCCTCGTCAGGTCGTCTGGGCCATCAGAAAAGGATTCGCAAACTAGTTCGTATGCTTTCCTTCTCCACGGGCATGCATATAGTTGTTTGGGAGGAATGTTACTGGCGCTGGCGTGCATTGAACGAGTCGATCATCACCGCTTTGAGTGAGTTGGGAATGCACGATGGGCAGGAGAGTGCCCGCAGCCATATGACGCCAGCGCAACAGGTAAGCCTTCCTATCATAAAAATGTATCCTCCTCTCAATTAATTCCTGCTTTCGCTAGGAAATTCGGTTTCAATGGCAGAACTTAACACTATATCTTGCTGCATTAGGAGGCTCCTGCCTCCGAGAAAACCAGGATCTGGGCGCCTTGGGGAAGGTCATTCCGCCTAAGTTCTTGCCAGATAAGATACGTGTCGTGCAGAATCCGATTCCACTCGTGGAAGACTTCGTCGCCGATTTGATATCGTTGCTGGTCAAAGGGGATATGCAAATACGAGACATCGTTCGGGATGCACTTGGCACTGAACTCAGTCCTCGTTTATACGGCAAAGTCATCAGGAACCTAGAGGAGTAAGTCGTGCCGATACTCACGTTCGTACAACCTAACAAACTTTGAGAGTAGCACTTTGCATTATCTCACGGCCTCAGAAGAGACGGCGGGTGACGTTGAAACGTACTTGGTGGTTGTGGAGCAGGTATGTCGCACGAGCATGACACAAATGCAAGAAACCTACAGTTATTTAGATGATAGCAATTCTCAAGCTGATTGCGGACAACAATCAAGTCGCTCTAGAGGATGTCATGGCTGTCGACATGAGCCCGATTATGCTTTCTTTGGGCAGAATCACCCATCGTTGCGCAGGCTCACCCTCTATACTGCGCATCAAGATCAAGTACTGTTCTCTGTGCGAAAGTGTGTGCAACCGATCAGATACGTTAACTTTGCGAAGAGATACTAGTGTCCGTCATGATATACTGGACATCGTTCTACAATGGATGCAACCGGCCAAAGTTTGTCCATTTTTTTCTTGAGTTACTTCAATGAAGTTCAGCGTTCTCTCAAGTCTGCGACAGACCACTCTAATCCTACACACAACGACCTCAATATGGCATGCCTGCGTGCGGCTGTCAAGCTACTAGATCGCTTGGATCTTAAAGCTGTCGATGCTTCCTCCAGTGCTGATGATGGCGGTCATGCTGTCTTCCGCCATTTCAACAAATATTCGACTGCGCTGCTAACCAGCATTGAAACATGTCAACCCGATGTCATGGTTTGTTCATTGCGCCTCAGGTAGTTACAAAATTAATGATTATCCCTTAGGCCTCCGATAGCATGTCAGACCTTGGCTCAATCCACCAGGTCAGTGTATTTGCATTATCATTGGGGCAGCCTTTAACACGGATCTTCCTTAGAGGATGCGAGCTTCCCAAAAGGAGGCCGAACTTCGCGAGCTTGTGATCACTGGCTTGACCCATCTAGTTAGCGCCAGCAGCGAAAGCGGTTTTAAACAATGTTTGCCCCTTGCATATGATCAAGACAATCGCAAGCGCACCATTTTTGCCCATGTTTTTGCCAGGGTTATTGGGCAAGGCACTGTTTTCGACCCGGAGGACAGATCATTGACCAAAACGAGGCATACGGCGTTATGTGATGTGAGTCGCTTCCACGAGTTTGGGTTTATGCCTCTGACATTTCTGCTCTTAGTTGGTCCGGGGTTCGGATGTAAGACTAACAGTGGATACTCTCGTAAGATTTTTCTGATTCCCCCTTACAGATGGTCCTTGCCATGACTATTTGCGAAATTTGCCCACCAGGCGAAGTGGAGATGATGATTTCTGTCCTCCTGAATATATTTGATTCTCGAGCATCTCTCATGGGTCTCATCAAGCTTATAATTGAACGTGAAGTCAACCAGACAGGTACCTTTTCCGGCCGGGCCCATTCAGGCCATAGTGCTCATGTCGCTTTTGCAGACAACGAAGCGAGTCTCTTCAGAAGCAATTCGACGTGTTCTCGGTTCCTATCGGCATTTGCCAGGCTGCACGGCTACAATTATCTTAGGAGTTTGGTCCAACCTCTCCTTGATACGATGCTAGCAATGCCTCCTGGATCAGGCTACGAAATTGATCCAACCAAAGCAGCTGGTCAGGACATAGTTCAAAATCAAGAAAATGTAGAATATGTCGCATCAACATTCCTGACTTTGATGTCCTCCTCACTTCCGACATTACCTAGGTGCGCGACTTACCCCTTCAAATACCTGCTGCTCATTATTTCTAGCATGTTCCGTGAGATATGCGCCCATATCGCCAAGGTTGTGTGAGTGGCACTCGCTTTTGTTGGCAATCCCAACATTCATCACTGTTGCAGAGCGGAGGTCTGGCCAGAAGCAAAGTTTGCTGCTATGGGAGCCTTCATCTTCCTGCGGTAAGTGAAAATCAAGCCTGATGCGAACATCAAATTGATGGTACCAAAGCTTCATTTCCCCTGCAGTTGTAACGCCTGAGACGATAGATATCGAAGTTCCGAAAGATGAAAACAGTTATGTTTTGCGCCGCGGTCTCATGGTCATCGCGAAAATCATTCAAAACCTGGCGAACAACATCTTTTTTGGAAAAGAGGCGCATATGACCATTCTGAACAAGTTCCTTGAAAGCAACATAACCAATGTCACGAGGTTCCTTTCTGAATTGCATGTACGTTTATACTTGTTTCTCGTGCGACTGAAGAATTTTTGACTCCGCGAAGAAATATTCAGGGGTCAGCGACGAGACTGACAACTGGTCTGGAACAACAACCGATGAATCCGATGTCATTGTTCTCCACCGATTTTTCCATAAGCATGCAGACAAAATTGGGAAAGAACTGCTCAGTCTGTCGAAGCCGACAGTTGACGGAGATTCGTCAGCTATCACAGGCAAACGTGCATGGGATGGCCTGTGTGCACTTCTCGTAGATCTCGGCCCTCCATTAGAAGTCCCCCGCCTTTCCACTGCTACCTCTTTCCAGCATACGGACTTCATCAATCTTATGACCCGATTTGCAAATCGAAACACCTCTTCTGTCGAGCATCTCTTTCTGGAGACAGATGTCCAGGTAAGCACCGTCTCCTTGCTTTATTTTGAGAACTGACCTCCCTTCTTACTATTGTGCTATATAGGAAAACACAGCTGTGTTTGTTCTTTCTTTTTCTAGAATCAACGTGGAGGGTCTCGATATCGAACTCCTGATGTATCACATCCTCAAGGTCGAATTAATTTCTCGTGATCGTTGGCTTGCAGCTTATCAACATTCTTCTCATAGACCTTAAACTCAGAGTCGTACCGTTCACGCTCGTTCGACATCATTCTGGACTGCACTTCCTTCACTGCCAACTCAGAAGTGCCTCTCCAAAATCTTAAATACTGCGCCGAGCTCATTCCTTTGGATATCCGGTCGCGCTTTGCTGCCACCCGCATTTTAAATCCCAATACTCTTACGCAGAAATATTTGCGTCGATTGTATAACATCTCAGCTGGTTTGTGCCTACTCTCCACATTTGTGACGCTATCCTTACTTTTCCTAGGGACGCCCCTCTGCAATGAGGTCAAAGCCTACACTTCAGTTCTTCAGCTCATGGAAGACGTGAGAACACTCGCCCTTCCAACATTAGCTTATCCAGGTGAGGGACGAATTCTCCTCGTCTGGTCCCTTGACTAATGTTTACGTCGCATTGATCAGTATCTCTTGAACAAGAGGCACACGAAAGCTTCTCAGATGTTACACTGAAATCCTCTGTACGAATTCCTGTCGTTGTACGTGTCGGATCCAGCCACATACGTGTCACCTCTGTGAGCTTTTTCTCTTTGATCAATAATGCTGGAGTTAACATTCTCGAAGGTGAAATCGTTACCTATTTCTCCTGGTCTATCGTGCAAATCGACGGAATTAATTCCCCTGACCGACGTGAGCGACATCTACAACGTGTCGACGGGTGCGGAACCCTACGAATTTATTATCCGTCGGAGGCAAGGTTTAACTCTATACCTGTCGTCCCCTGCAAGAGAGCAAATTGTGAAGGTAGAGTTTTTATTTGATCACCCTATGTATATGCTTACAATGTGTTTAGACCATAAGATCTGCCAAAGGACGTCTCAAAGAAGTTCAGGCTCCTATGACAGAACGATTTTCCCGGTTCTCGAACGTGCCTGCTACTCTCCTTCACATCGGTTTTCTCAGCGTCGACCTAGACGACGAGGAACTGCGCGGTGCTGCCTATGATTTATTGGGGGCCGTCTGTAGCTATCTCAAGTATGACAAGAGCCCGATCGTGGCCAGCAAAGGTGTGTTTTTCGTAACACTGACCCATGGAAGGCTTGCTTATAGTCCTCCTAGTTGGTTTTATATCAGGCGATCCTATCGCCTTCGTGTTACAACTAAGCGAAAAGCTAGCCGAGTTTGCACCCCAGTTGACTCTAGATTTCATCCACGAGGTGTCTGCTGCGATGACAAGTATGGACAAATCAACAGGTTCTCGTCGCATTGGCTGCCTTCAGTACATGAGTCCTTGGATACAAAATCTTTCGCTATTTGCAAACGCGACCCATCCTTTGTTCGAACGATCTGGTGCTCGTCTTAGGGATTGTATTCGCACTCTCGCCGATCTCTCTCTTGCCTTCCCTGAGGTAAGAAAGGCGTACTACTGCGTTAGAAATGATATTGACCCTAATCCCTTAGATTACTTCCAGCATCCAGAAGTATATTTGGGCAGAGGTTGCCAAACTAGATTCAATCATCGTTGATGCCATTCTCGATGAATTGGTGCGAACAGCGATTGATAGCGGCATTGGTACTCGACGATGCGAAACCATATCGCATATTGTTGCTACCCTCTCATCTATTAATGTTCGCGGTCGGATCTATTCAAAGTTGCGGAAGGTTCGTTATTGGCTTTCTGTTGTATCTGCTCTTATCTCAGTCAAAGTTTCAGGCCTTGAGTAAGATGCCACCAAAAATCTCCAATACCCTCCTCGAACATCCGAATTGGAACGAAGTCTCGACTCTTATCCGACTCTCTCTTGTCATTAGCTCTCAGTCCACTCAGTCGGGGCACAATTACCTTTATGTTCCAGAAATCGTTCATCTGGTATCCTTGACCGCTGCCGAGGGTCCTTCCCTTGTACGAAAGTCGGTGTATGGCATCATCATGAATCTACTCCAGTCTCTGTATATTGCCCGCCCAGACGACAGCACGGAACCCGGATTAATACAATTGACCAACGATTGCACCTCAGCAGAAACTCTCCGGCTATTTGGCCTTCGACGAGAAACTCCTACAAGCGAATACACCAACATTGACCCGGTCAACGAGAAAGACTGCCTCGACGCTCAAGAACAATTAGCCCAACTCCTAATCCGTATTCTCAACGTCTCTGCAGGGACCATAGGTGAGCTCCCAGCCCTTTATCTTCTCTTCGACGACTTATGTTCATCTTGCAGGCTTATTGAATGTTTGGAGGGCACGATGGATGAGTCTTGTAACATCAACTGCCTTCCAACAATCTGCAGCAGTGCAGACACGATCATTCGTGGTCCTTGGAGCTCTTGCAGTGGATGCAGTGGATGACGACTTCCTATATCAAATCCTTGTGGCCTTCAGAAGCGCGTTATTGAAAGCCAACGAATCTAACACGATGGCCATCGTCAGCATGTTGAGATGCATGTGCAAGATTGTTCCTGCCATTGTGGAGACTTCGCGTTACGTTGGAGTTCTATTCTGGCTAGGTGTCGCGCTACTTCAAGCCAGCCATCTCGGCTTCTACATCGAAGCAACTTGCCTTCTACGAGTCACCCTGGAAAGCATCGAACAGTCAGGCGCCTTCAAAGAGACCTCTGTGCAAGCCTTCTTGTTGGAACAGCGGGAAATTCTCGAGGAAGTAACGTCACAGTTGGACGAAATGCTCAGAATATCCTTCGAAACGAGCTTCTCCTTCTCGTTGGCCTCAGTCATCTTCCGAGGAATGCGACACTCAGGGTTGAAGGAGTCTGCAGAGGCCGCACTACGGGTGCTGCTGAGAGTCACGTCGGGAGCGCACGACGCCAACTCCGAAATTCCCAACGGCTTTAAGGATAGCCCTTGTCCAGAAGCATTGGGTTACTTTATCGCTCTTCTCCCGGTTTCAACGACCGCAAAGTCGTACCGTCGACTCTTGAAGGACTGTCATGTTGACGATGCATGGGTCTCGGATGCAGGCTTGCCGGAAGGTGACGACGATGATACGGGAACACCTTGTTTGACTCCTACTATTCTTGGCATCCATGACTCGAATACCGCACTTTTGGTAGCATCTTTCGTTGGGACGATACTTACGACAGCTCAAGGAGATGATGCGGAAACGGAAATTCTCTACGGCTTGCTCTCAAGCCTGGCCAACTCCTACCCCGAGATTATAGCAATAACGTACGTTCTATACTCCCTTCATGACCCTTCTAATCTTATACCGATAGATACGAGAGCATGCAAGACCGAATCAAAGAGACCTTCGCCAACTCATCAAACGCTTCCATCATCCGCTCCGTTTCGAATATATTCCGCGTTGCATTGCAGGATCCAACGCGGTCGAGCAATACGAGCACCAATGTCGGATCCACTTCTACTCTCGGCACCCTGGACGAGAACTCGAATAGTCCCGGTCGCTCCCACCTGCTTGCCCTAGAAGAGCTAGGAATGCAAGGGTTGGCAAACAACTTCCAATTTCTCCCCCGCGGCCACGCAACGAAAATGATCAACTGGATACCCAGATTGGTTTCGCATATGATATCTTAGCAGGCATTCCCACTAATATTGTGTCTCTTTCCGCATGTATTGTTGTTGTTTTTTTTGGTAGACTTTAGGGTTGGATCTGCAATGTCCCTTTGTGCATTCCTTCATACTACTTACGTCGATACATCTAGTCCACTCGTCTAGTCTACTCTACACTATCAAGTCCGCAAGATGTATCATACTCTTAATCACCTCATCCTTCAGATCTAAATGTATACTCTACCTATAGACTTACTACCTGTATCCGACTGCATTCATTCCTCTCGCCCAGAGGCTAACTCGGCAACGTGGCCAATTGCAAAATCAATCGGCCGAGGCTCATGCCACCCCCTGGAAACGAACCATTGCATCTTCTGTCTTGAGACTGGGTACTTAAATCCAGTGAAATAACCATACTTATGCGTGTATGTACAAATGCCATAGATAGAAAGGATGGGTAGTGGATATAATAACAGGTTAAACACAGACATATGCGAAGGAAATGAGAGAATGAAATGAATAAACTGTTCCCATCCAAAGAAAGGCCTAGTAGAAATCCCTAAGATGTGTCTCGTCCTTAGGACCAGATCGTCCACGCGCAACGCGCTGCATATATGTTTCATCCCGCAGACTACTGGCTATGAATGGATCGGACCCAGAGACAGGATCGATGAGCACGTTGGCTGTTGCCCACGATGTAAAGTTTGGCAAGACGCCTCTCGTAGGGCTGGCGACGCGGCTGGGCGGAGCTTCTGTAGCCTTCCGCACCGGCGTTTGGGGCAAAGAAGGAGGCTCGGAGGTGACGGCTTCAGTCGAAATCGAGACTACAGCGCTGGACCCTGAACTGTTATCGACAGCAAGGGGTGGTGGTGGCGGGCCCATCAAGCTTGATGGAGTCGAACGACCACCGCTGCCTTCTGTGCTGGCCTCCGTTCTTGCTTGCCGGAAGCTTGCGGGTGACCGAGATCTTTCAGGCGTCGCGACCCTCTTGATCTCCCTGGCCAATGCACTCGACGGTGCAGTCATCACATTTACACCTGCTTTCAAGCCCATCATCGTCCTGCTCAGCGCCTGGAACACTGACGTCCTCTCTGGCCAGGCAGGTGCTCTCGCCAATGGGGTCGGCGCCATGATGGTGTGCTGCCTGGACGGTCTCTCAGGCGAGGTGGGCGACCGAGGTTCGTCGGCCTGTGCTTGGTTGGTGAATGTCGAATGAATAGAAGAGTCAGACAGCCCGCGCCGGCGCAAGGTTCTCTCCAACAGTGGTGGCAAGTAGTCCGGCTCTTCGTCGATATCTGGAGGGCGCTCCAAGTCAATAACCGCGTCAACATTCCGTGAAAGTCTGTTGACATTCTTCCGGCCAGTAGTTCTACCGATTGTCGCAGTCGATTCGCTGATTTTCACGAACGGCTGCGACATGCGTAACGTCGAAACCTGGGTTGGCGGAGGCGCCGTTGAGTGGGCGGTTGGAAGAATTACCCATGGGTCGGCGTTCTCGATAGGTTTGGGTGCACCTGCGAAGATGTCCATCAGGCCAGATGAGACGCTCTGTGAAGTGGACGCTATGCCCATTGACGAGTCGGCGACAGGGATAGGTTGGGCCGAGAAGCTACTTGTAACAGCACGTCCAACCCCCGACCCGGAGAATTCGACGTTAACTGTTGTCGCAGACGCCGCCAACGCCGGCCCTAACTTCGGTACAAACCGTTGAGGACGCGTTGATGGCGCTCTCGCACTCGACGACCGTGTCAAGCCCGGTCTATCACCTACGGGGTCTGTCCGTCCGACAGGTGAAAAGAGCTTTGATATAGGCGCCATCCATCCACTGACACCGCCCTCTGTCGCCCCTTCCCGCTCCTTCTCCCTTGTCTCTGCCTCCGCTTTGCCCGGATTTAGGGCAAGTTCACTGATACGCGGTGCCGATGTCGGATCAAGGATGACGTCATTCAATGTGATCCGCAGATTCGCCATCTCCGAAAACATATCCTTGACGAGCTTGAACAGCATTCGTAAATCCTTTCTCGTGCACGATGTCACGACCTTCTCATCCTCCAGTAAGGACCGGTATTGTGCGCGCAGACCGGTCGCCTCAGAGACTATGTTGTTGATTGTGCTCCTCGACAGATGGCCAACGTCCGCACCCTTGAGATTTTGTCGCTTCAACCGGTTTGTCAGCGTGAGAGCGTCTGCTTGCGTAAACCGATTGAAGAGGCTCGTCAGCCGTTCCAAGATCAACGAGACATGCGACGAGGGTGTTTCTGAGAAGGAAGAGGACTCTGACCGGGGGTCATGCGGCGATACCGAAGAGACATGGGAAGGGAATGGAGACGGAGACAATGTACCTGACAACGTGCTGTCTGTCTGCACGGCGCGCGACCGAGTGAGTAGTAGGAGCGGTCTGTGTCCTCGCGGTCTTTCATACAGAGGTGGGCTCCCGTCCTTCTCTGCCTCGTCATCAAGCTCGTAACTAATGTGCGATGAGCGTGGCGAGCTCTGACCTTGCCACTTGTTCTCGACGGGGGCTAATGAATCGACTGTCGACATTGGAGAGCGCAGAGCGTTGGGTGTAGGCAGCTCCGGTGGCGCCGGACTGAGGCGAACGTCGATCTGAGCTGGTGCTTGGCGTCGTTTGGATGTGCCATCCGAGCTAGTGTTGCGACGAATGCGAGGGCTGAACATCTGTGGATATATTATTAATGGCCAGAGAAGAGGGGGAATGTACGTGCTGAATAGTCCTTTAAAGATATAGAAGTGACACTGCCGGAATGGAAGTGTCTTGAATGCGGCGTATTGGCTGTCCAAGAATGAAAGCATGCACAAAAGAGTCAGAGAGCTGCTTACCTCCTGAACGTGAAGGGGGAGGAGGATTTGCTCGGGATTCCTCCACTTCCTCCTGCAAGGCATGTAAGTCCTCCCTCGCCTCCGACAGCAGATGTTGGAGTTCCGCGTTGTCGTGCTGAAGGGTTTCGTTGTCTTGCACGAGAGACTCCAACACGCTGGTCAATTCTTCTTCTGCAAGCTTCGCATTCACCCCCAAGTGCTACTATGAGTTGAGAATACTTTGTCTGGGTGCTTTTGGGTGGCTTACCGAGTTACGGAATGACTCAAGGCGACTCCTCGCATCCTGTATTAGGGTTTCAGAGGACTCGAGGCGATGCTGCCGCTTCTGCTCCAAGTTTTCTTGCAGCCGCCGAACCTCTGCTTGCAGCTTGGCTAACATGGAAAGATGAGGGATAGCTGCGGGCGGCGACAAGCACAACGAACCTGTCTTCTCCTTCAAGGCAGCAAATCGTGACTCCGCAAGCCGGGCCCTGTGGGTTTCCCCGTCTCGTTCCTGCTGCATGTCGTCCCTTTCTTTCATGGCTGCTGACAATCGAGTATCCCAACCAATGGAACGCGCATGGTGGGCCGTCAAGCGAGATATCGTTTCTCGGGCTTCTTGCAGTTCCTGAAGGATGGTTTTGCTCGAGACTTCCGTCACTTCATTGTTGACCAGGGCTTGGTTCAATTGCTGTGGGCGAGTCAGCGTCCGCCTCTGTGCAACAGCGAAAACGGACCTTCTCGAGCTGCTGTTTCTCTTTCATGAGCTCATCAAGCTCGCGGTTGAGTGTGTCGGTCGACGATTCGCTCCTACTGGTGTTTGGATAACGCGCCATGTTGTTCCGCAGTTTGCGCTGCGTACAAGAGATTAGATAGCGAGAGCGACGGAGTCTACACGACACACCTCGGTCTGGCGCACATAAGCCTCATGCCGCTGCAAGAGAGCCTGTCCAACCTCTGCATGGCCACTGTCAGCATTTGGCGTGAAGTCTTGAATACCGATCCAGTGACGCACCTGCGCTGAGAACCAGCCTGCTACCGAGACGAGACTTCAACTCAAGCCACGCCTTGAAGTTTTCGCAATCTTCTCTTCCGCAACAACACGAAAGCGCTGAAACTGGCTCCGGAGAAGGGACACGAGAGAAGTCGGCCAGCGCTGCCGTCAGGTCGTCGATAGTGCTCGTCGCATGATAAAGGCTGCTGTCCAACGGCGACTCAGGAGTCGTAGGCCGGCTCGAATCCTGATCGTTCATGATAGAAATTATATGTGTCGCTATTAAAGGACCTTTGTGATCATCGGGGGACCGTGGTGGTGGCTGAGGGATAAAAGGGGTTTGGTTTTAAGTTTAGGCGTCGCCAAAGCCTGGAGGGTCACGTGGATGAACCATAAGTCCAATGCTAAGGGGTGTCTGGATTACTCAGGGATTGACTACTGTACAGGCCATATTTATAGTACTACATGAGAGACCAAGTTATTAGCTAGAGGTACACAGGAATGCAAAGCAAGTTAACTACAGAATTACTAAGAAGACTACAGAAGGTAATGAACAGGCATTAAAACAAGTCATAGGTAGAGAATGGAATGGAGAGGGGGGAACAGAGTGGGGATTGGTAATCAGATCAGAGTGACAAACAAGTAATGCAGCTCCTACATACAGCTACATCAACCAGTTGGCAGGATTGTTGGCATTGGGGGAGTCTCAGGTGTCAACAGGGCGTTGGAAGCCACCTGGATTTGCAGGAACAGCTGGAGGATTCAAAACAACCCCTGCAGGAACCAAACCTTGAGGGACATATCCCACTAACTGTGGGCTATAGAAGCCACCCAAAATCAGCTCATGAGTCTGGTCAAAGACATTGAGGTCTGTGAAGTGGTGCATCTTGATTGACTTCACTGTGGTAGCAAATTTGCTGGGGGGTAAGCAGAGGTGCAGCTGTACCATTACAAGGTACACTGCAAGAGCATTGGTGTTGTCCCACCTCCTATCCGAATATTGGTGGTGGTGGAAACCGTGCATGTCCAGATGTCTGATGAGGCGACGATAAGTTTGCCCTATAAGCTTCTGTGAGCATTCTACACTAAGAACTAGGACTGGCCCCTACTGACTTTGATAGGAATACCATCCTTGAGGCAGATCGCGCTCAGTGGGAGCTGTGAATATATTGTAAGAGATCCCAAAGGATCCTTGCACTTGATTGAGAATATGAGGATGGACATAGTGAGGGAGGGCAGCCATCGAAATGAGATAATGCGCTTTGCGCAAGTCACACCACCCTGTCTCGGCACTGTTAGTGTCACGTGCTTGACGAATGTCAACGCTCTACGTATGATCTGTCACTCACCACCATGGCGCCTGTTCATCACTCCCCCTCCTCTCCGCCCATGCCCCGAGCCGACTCACCTGAAGAAATTGCAAGGAGGATGGTGCGATATACCGAGATTTTCGTCCTTTCTGGCACTAGAGTCCGCGCCGAACCAGATCGCATGGCCGCAACGTCTGCCACCTTGCAGGCTGAGGGTGGTGAAGTGCCTCTGAAAGCAGGTGCCATCCCCGATCCAATGGCTGCGCTGAAGTTCTACGACGAAACCCTCGCCACTGCTCCCAAGTCTTTCATGGAGTGAGTCATCTGCAGTCCTCCCGTTCATGTACTGTGAAACTCATACACATGTAGTCACTACTACCATTTCCATTACGCGTCGTCCGCGGCCATTCTTGTGACCGTGCACATCATTACACCCCGAGCAGTTCGAGATCCCCTCTTCTTTCAAGCCTATACGAAAGCCTTCGTTAAGCTGTAAGTCTTGTGCTTTTGCCGTTGGCTCGACCTCCTTGTACTCATGGCATGTTCAGGGAAGAGCTGTCTCGAGTGCGACTGGGGCAGACCGACAGCGCGGAATCGTCTCAATGCCAAGCAATGATTGGTCGTTCCGAAGCTAACGCCCTGGTTCAGGACGTCAGGCGCCTCAGAACAATGAAGTTTCACGCTTTCGAGGGAGAAGACGTTGAGGAGTCGGGAAATTGGCAGGTCGTGGGTATCTTTCTAGCTGAGGATGGCGATGAGGAGTACAGTGTAAGATTCGATCACCTCTCTGCGTCGCTTCCATTCGACAAAGCCGAGCTGGTTGAGCTATTGACAAAGAGTGCTCAACAATTGTAGTGTACTTATGACCAAAGGAAACAGCAATGAATAAACGATTGTGATACGGCAATTATGATCGTAATGCCCAGACCAAAGCAGTGGGAGCAAAAGAAACCGAATCGAAGAACGGGGGCGCGAAACTAAGGTCGACATCAAGGCAATTCATAAATGAGCACGGAGAGTAACATACATAGAGTATATTGAAAGAGTTCTACGGTTATCATGAACGCATACGAAAACCCGAATGTGCAAGGGAAAAATCTCCGTAGAATATCCACTCAGCGCCCCCCCGTGCCGGACTCTGACTACATCATGGTCGTTAACCAATTGTATGCACCAACATCGACCTTACATAACTACCCCCACTCCAGTTCCCGGTTCAATATGGTTTCAACCAAAGTCGCTATTTTAACTGGTGACACACCAACAAATTTGCATGCGCCCGCCTAGATTCGAGTAATCTGATGCTACAGTCAGCGATACTGCGTCGACCGACGCGACTGCAGACGAACCAGGACCAACTATCAGAGACCTCGTCTCGCATGATAAAGGCTGCTGTCCAACGGCGACTCAGGAGTCGTAGGCCGGCTCGAATCCTGATCGTTCATGATAGAAATTATATGTGTCGCTATTAAAGGACCTTTGTGATCATCGGGGGACCGTGGTGGTGGCTGAGGGATAAAAGGGGTTTGGTTTTAAGTTTAGGTCGTCGCCAAAGTGACAGCTTCGCCATCCCAAGGGGTTTCCTTTTGCGGACGAGGACCAAATGATAACCGAAATGACCGAATGTGTGTCACGTAATACAAAGAGCCGAATTGAGGACGGTTTACGAGCCAAGAACCGGGTGATACGAAAATGATGACAAAATGAGACACCTGCCCAGGAGTTTGAGCACGGTTTCAGACGAAAACCCTGGCCAAAAAAGTGCACAGAATTGCTTCCAGAACACCCTTGAGGCAGCTTCACCATCCCAAGGGTTTTCCTTTTGCGGAGGAGGACCAAACGATGACCGAAATGACCGAACGCATGTCACGTGATATCAAGAGCCGAATTGAGAGAGATTCCTGAGTAAGAAGTACGCTTGCCGAAGTGCACTGCGGAAATGATGACGAGGTGAGACGGGTGCCGAGGAGTTTTGGCGAGGTTTCGGACAAAAACCCTGGCCAAAAAAGTGCACAGAATTGCTTCCGGAACACCCTTGAAATGACCAATTTTTCGCCAAAGCCAGGGGGGGCCACGTGGATGAACCATTCAGGGACCCGAAAGTCCAATGCTTGAACTAGACCGGTGACCGTCTGTATATGACAGAGTGTGAGTGAGGTGTAATCTGTCGATATACAGACCGGTAGATCTGAGTTTGAATTCCCGTAGCGTTCAGGTTGCACAGCTTTTTCCCTATTAAGCTGAGTGGTTCCGACCGACCCTAAACTTCCAAGTCACGTTCCAGTCAACGAACCGCGTCGCAAGCCCCTAACGATGCGTCGTTCCATGTTCGACGTCTGTTTTCTGTCTTTATCTGCAGCTGTCTTCGAATAAATTCGGGCGTGATTGACGCGATTCCTGGAAGTACGCTAGCTTTATTGACAGTGTCCATCTCTTCGCCCACAACTTCACGGACGAGCTATAGGGCATGAGGTCGCATCCATGCCCACAGCTTGCGCTTTCCCGCCTCAGCCCCAGCAATGTGGTTGAGGATCGTGTCGAGCTTTTTGTTGCTCCCTTTATAGAGCTCGGAACGATAAGCGAAATATTCTGGCTTGAATTCATCCAGTATCTCAACGAACAAGTCAAATGGACTCATTCTGTTTTCCTTCAACAGTGCTAGCACCTTCTCGATACGCTCGGTACGCAGTATTCTGGTTCGCGGGGGCTCTTCTGCTCTCGCGGCAGAGAGAGGGAATGTGGTGGGGCTGCAATAGATTATATTGGTGTAAATCTCGCTGAATACAAGAGAGCCAACTTTGGTTCTTTGGCACCACTGAACTCCCCACCAACGAAATCCACGGCTTGCTCTACTGTACCCAAGTCCCTCAGAACTCCATCGTCGTGTGTGCCAGATGCTTCAGGAGCGGAGGCAGAGAGTTTTGAAGCCTTGAAACGGAAGTTGAACTGGTGCTGCGCTGGTTCAGGGTTTCCGAACGTCAGGTGCTCGCTCGTATTGGTCGTGTTGGAAGGACCGGTGCCGCTGAGAGATGAGAATGATAGCCTCTGCTCTATGTTGGTAGAAGCAGCTGGCCTCTTGTGCCTTGACTTCGTCGTCGTTGACTTTGTCGTTGGCTTTGTCGTTGGCTTTGTCGGAGCCTTTGCGAGGATATCAGCAGAGGACCGTGGTTGCATTGAGCGGCGAAAGGGAGGGAGGGCTGGTGCCAGGAAACCCTCTGCGCCAAATTGGGAGTGCAACGTGACCTGGGAGTTTAGGGTCGGTCGGAACCACTCGGCTTAATAGGGAGAAAGCTGTGCAACCTGAACGCTACGGCAATTCAAACTCAGATCGACCAGCCTGAATATCGATTCTCATATTCAGGCTGGTCACGAGCCTATGCTTGAACTTCAACTTGAATCTTGATTTTTACTGTCATGTCCCGTCTATCGCGAGCAAATCTCAAAGCCAGAGAATCCATTTTTGCAAGTGGACCGGAGCAATACATCGGCGACACTCAAGCGAGATGCCCGCCCGAACTGGAGGAATGTGTCATGGCGATGGAAGATTGCTGCGAAGAGGTTAGTTGTCATTTTCTCAGTCTTGATAAACAATTTGACCTAACATCCCGTAGTTGTATGAGGCACAGATGTTACTACGAAACGGAACTCAGGATTTGCCACGAATGACTAAAATTCTGCAGAATGAAAGGGTACGCGTACCTTCAACTAGGGATGTCCTCGTCTCTAATGGTCAACAATTTCTGTAGGTGTTTCTTCTTGTCAACGAAGACACTATCAAACGATACAAATCAAACTTGGCCGATGAGATAGAACCTGCTATTGCGGAACTCATTGAACGCGCTGAACAAGGTCTTGCATTGCTGGAAAAGAAGCAACAGACGCTAGAAGCCAAGGTACGAAAGCGTCGATGATCTTCGAGGAGATGTATACTTGATTCTCGACGCGTACACAGGTCGAAAACGCGAAAATCAAGGCGCGCCCTCCCATCGGAACGAGTGCTGTTCAGAAGCTGGAGACAAGACGACTGCAAACGTTGACCAAACAACGCGAAAAGCTGGAGGCGGAAGTACGAGCATTGGAGAAGCAAATTTTGGACTCTGTACGTGGTAAAGCCTTTTCTGATGATTATATTTAAATGACATAAATCTAGGACGCAAAAAATCGTACATGAAGCACACCCCAGCTTATCTGGTCTAGAATGGTATTCTCAGCTGCAAGGCCTCCAAACACCAACATACTCCCTCCAGTCTTCGACCACTGTCCATCCTCAGCAATTTGAGGTGCTGCCACTCGTCTGGAATGGAAATCCTCGGAAATGGGAAACACGACTTCAGCACAACAATATCCTCCGAACCGTCACCGTATCCTGAGCCTTAACGACCTACGCTGCTCTGTCGCCTGGTCTCGTCGATTCCCGCTATAGAGCAGCAGGTTTGGGTTGAGAAGGCATCATCTTGATATGTACGCCTGACGCTACAAGGCGGTGGTGTGTGACGTTCCATATCTGCAAGATCGACTCGTCAGAAACACCAAACGACCCTCTACAAGATGAAGAACGCGTACCTCAGTTCGCACCGACTCCGTTCGAGCTCCAATTGTCAAAGTGGTGTTGACCAGTCGCAGTTTTTCTCCACTGAAAGCACAACATGCCGTCAGTGACAAGCCGAAGCGCAAGATTTGCGACGCGAAGGATTCTCACATGGCGGCGGGGGAGTGGTACACCACATTTAATGCTTGCGATACACTGGGCACCACGTTGCCAGTGCGGTGCATGTTCAGCGCTGATAGCGCGAAGGATGATGCCCTGGACCAAGACGAACTGACCTTGAGCTGGTCGTCTCGTATACGAATAGATTACCTACATGTCAATCAAGAACGCAGAGCAGCCTCCATGTATATTTCCACCACCATTGACCATATCTAGCCGCCAAAACAGTTATTAGACTTCCCCTGCAAACGAAGAAATAGATATATATATCGCGGCGCACCTTGCTCTACTACAAGCTCCATCACTGCTCTGCCTTCTAACTTATTGGGCTCGTCCGCCTTCTCCAGGATCGAAATCTCAGTAATGACCATCCTCTTCTCGATCGCCTTCCCAAAGTACTCGACGGGAGGTTTACTAGGATCTTGAAAGCTTTCATAGAACGCGCGTGGGTTGCCCAACAGCCGCTTGACGTTCTCCGGTGCATTCCCTGCCACACTGTTCACATCGAAGACCTCGCCGGAGTATGTGAGTGGGTTGACACGGGGGCTCTTCATCGGGGATGGGCTGAAGCCAATGAGAGAGAAACCGATGAGGATCGAAGAAACGTCGGATCGGGGTAGAGACAGGTGGAAATTGACTGGCTAGTGTTATACAACAAATTATCAGCGTTCTTTATACAGTTGGGAGGGGAATGCCCCTGAGCCTCAAGCCGACAAGATGGGTGAGGGGAAATGGATCAAAACTTATTAGAGGCGGGGCCGGGGGACGAATATCACGCTGAGAGATGCTCACCGGCAAAGGTTCAGACCGGGCAAGGGCGGCCGTTGAGATGTTACAATGCTTGGCAATGGACAAGGTTGCCGAGAAATATGTAAGAGAAAATATCATTGCAATTTGCAAGTACACTCCTGCCGATAGAATACATGACGGATAGCAAACTTGATGGAGATATAGCAGTATAGCGAAAGCAGTTTGAAAGCAAAAGGGAGAGTATATACAACGATCGGCGATTCGAATTCAGGGTAGAGCGAAAAAAAATGTTGTTCACTGCAGAACAGAAATTAGTCAAGAAAATAAAACCATCATTGAAGTATCGCACCATGAAGTACATCAATTTGGACATGTTCCCGTGGAGCGGCCTGAACCCCTCCTTGTAGCGTTGGAGCTGGTCTTCAGCTCGGGAGGATGCAACAGTCGCTGTGTCCGACAGGTCCAAGTCGGTTCCTGGGGCGTAGTGATTCTTTGCGCGAGCGCAGACAATATCGGCGTCTACAAAGAGTACTGAGTTACCTGAAGAAGTCAAGGAGCTATTTCTCACAATAAACAGGAGCTGGAATCGAGACAGAGCGTGTCGCGCGTGCGTACACATGGGCCAGGGCAAAGGACAGACTCTGCATGGCGTCCGCGCTGGAAAGGTGATGTTAACTGGGCCTACATCATAAACAATTGACGTGCTTACGGGAATTTGCTGTCCTGAAGTGGTGTTTAAGAAAGTGGTGTAAACTTAAATACAAGAGTTTGCGACGTACATCGTAAATCACAGAGTAATGGGCGGGTCGGCTAGTGCCCAAAAGACCACCATGACTGAGTTGATAGTAGTCGAATTCGGTCGGATGCCCGAGACCATTGTCAATCGTCGTCCCTGCCTGGCAATTGCCAGACTTGTCGCCGTCGTTCGGGGTCTGCGGAAACATTCTGGAAATATAACAAGTTAGTATTACTAGCGAGGAAAGGCAAACGAACACGGACCGAATATGATGACGTTTTCCAACGATGATCAAGGTAATTTTCGGGTTCATCTTGACAGAGAGGCAAGCGCCTACCCATAAGTAATTCAGTGTCTGCATGCGAACAAAAAAAAAGGCAACAAACTCTTGATCAAGGGTAATTCTAAGTAGGCGGAACAAGTGAGCACATGGGCTCGAAGCAGCGTACTAGAGAGCTATTTCTCACCTTGCTGAAGGACTTGTTCGAACTGCCCTTCAGAAACACCGTCTGAAATGGGCAAGAATTAATTCAAAGTAAATGGAAAGGAAGAGGACATACCGCGGTAGAAGATAAGACGGTGTAAAGGCTTGTTGTTCTTTTCCACTCCTCTTCGATAGCTTTCGTTCGTAACGAGAGCATTCTATGCCATATGGTCCATTAGACCCCACAGGCCGAGAAGGCGAGAACAGATGCTCACCTTTACCATATCCTCTAGATCAGTGATAAGCTCCTGGCGGCCAGTTTGGGCGCCGGAATAGGCCACATATTTCGCACAATCCGTGTCGACACTGGATACCAGACTAGCGAAGGATGGGCGGCCTTCTGCTCCAGGAGCTGGATGAATAACGTCGGCACCTGTGGCATAGTGTATTAGGACATTGTATTTTATGTGACGAACATCTCTCTTGAAGGCAACGAATGGCACGTACCCATCACAACGACAGGCTCGTTTGGATTGTTGAGCGGCGAATCTTTCAACACTGCGTTGATTCCTCCAAGCTTTACATTGACCCTGACGAGAACATCATCAAAACCTTGAAAAAAAAGAGAGGTACGTCGGCATCTACTTGAGCATGACATTCGCCCAGTATTGCAGCTTGGCTCGATTGCACTTCACCGACTTCAGACACTGGGTCGCAACGCCCATCTGCGAGACCCACGTCAATCAAAGACAAGGACAATCTTGCCGATTTATTACCTCAACGTCGCCGAAACTGTTTTATAAATGAGATTCTGAAAAATGAACACGAGACGAAGGAAACTCACTACTTCACTGCTGTGTATATTTGGTTGCCACCTTCTGGAAGGACCACGACGATGAGTGTTGGGGGTTTCCCTGTCTTTTCCTTGCAAGCACCTCCAGCTCTGCGCAAAATCTGACGAGTTGTGAGCACACTGCTTGAAGGAGAAGTAAAAAGGCGACGTACACTGCTTATATTGCCGCTTCCGTTTTCCCAAACGATCGGAGGGTCCGTATGATTGACAGTCATACCTAAGTCAGGGCAGCATGACTTTAATGCAAAGCGCAAGAAAGAAAAAGAGCTACTGACCTACGCTGCGTGCGCCTTCGATGAAGCCTGTTACCATCTCTCTCGCTACATTCTGGTTGAAACGGCCTTGACCCTCGAATACGACTACAACCCAGCTATGAATGGTGCTCGGCTTGTAACACTTCTTCTGGATCCTACACGTGCAGGTGTTAACCCAGCTCGAACGCATGGTAACTGACCTACATGTTCCACGCTCCAAACCTCGGTTCCTAGGGTAATGTTTGCGTAAATACGATCTCTTCCACGAAGCGAGGAAAAACTCACAATAGTAGCCTCCTTGCTTCCTGGACCGTATTTCAGGGTGGGCGGACGAAGGATGCGAGCCGTAACCGACATCGGCGTCGAGGATATGTTCATGCCGAATTCGCGCACGTATTCACTTTGGCCATACTCCAAAACCTATTTCAAAGGGGATGTTCAATGACTACGATGGCTTAGAGAATAAGTGAAGGTACCTTCAGACCCTCCCTAATACTGTTGAGGCGCTCGCTTGGGCTCTGCTTCGAGAAGTTGAGCACGTCGTTTGTCTTGTCTGCCGGGATTTGTTTGCGCATGATCTGGCCAGGCGGCACCATGCACACCTCCAGAGGGAGCATGGCCCCACTTCCAACCTGTATCGGTTTATCAATCTAATATGCTCGTTGTTACTGAAAAGCGGCTCACCTCGACACAGACAACATCTGGGAATTTCAAAGGTACGTTCAGGGCACTTCTGAAATAGTCGGCAACCGTAACCGATCTGCCATCCCTCGTGGTGAACCTAATCTGCGATGCGGCCTGGACACTGACTTTCTTGACGACGTATGCCTTTTTCTTGCCGCCATAAGTGGTCATGACTCGCATGTTGCTGATGAACCGTTGAAGGCGGAGACGTTCGCGGTCAGGGAACCTCCTTGCGGGCGACAAATTCGAGGGGTCTCTCTGGTTCAAGAATTCGAGGCAAAGGTCCAGCAGTGGACCTTCTCGATACATGAGGCCAGTGGCGATGTCGATATTGACATACATTTGGTTTTGCGATGGCCGGAGGGATTGGAAATATCCGCGCCAGAGCTCGATGCCTGCGCCGATTCTTTGCTTGCCTTTGTCGGTAAAGAAGGAACGTGTATTGAATGGATATTTGTTGTTGGGACCCATCCGTATCGCGACGTTCAGAGCCTGCAGTCGAATTCGAGGTATCAGTGGTATGGCAGGTTGTCAGAAGAAAACCAACAGACCATTATAGACGTGAGGACAGTGTTATCCTGCGATTGTTGACCAGCAATGAAGCGATGGAGGATTCTATCCAATGCGTCAATTCAGCCTTGTCATCGAATGTGAACGCCAAAAAGAGCTTACTCCGCATTGATCTCTGCAACGAGGGTCACCTTCATTTTGTAAACCTTCGGTGGTCGACCTGTTGCCGGGCCTTCCTGGGGCAGTGTCACATCAAACTGTGCAAGTAGACGAATCAGTAACTTTGAATAATTCATGGACGTGCTTGGACGTTACCTGTCCAGAGTTGTTCGGACCCAGAGCAAGTTGGCTCATTGAGAATGCATTCTTGCGACCATCGTAGACCAAGGGTTGTGGAAATGGGGCGCTCTGTCGGAGCCTGTTGAAGAGCTGCATGTTGACCCTGGCTGGGAGCTTCTCGGGCGTGACATCTAAAAGAAGATCAATACGCAAGGTCTCCTTCAAGGTCTGAAGACACTCACCCACTACGAACCAACGTGAAGCCAGAAATTATCAAGATCTGGAAAGCGAACAACCTCAGGAAGTGGCGGAACTGACCATCGTAGTGGTATATCATTCCGTCCGGGACCGATGTTGCAAATGCGTTGACGATGACAGAGATGGCTCTGCCACCTGTCCCAAAGCCTGGGCGCCTAACACCGACGGTAGTGATATGGGCGGGTACATGGCCCGATTGGCCACGGACTGACGCTTGACACCCATGACAAGGAGGAAAGAAGAGAATCATACGATTTAACTACCATATACACAGCATGTATAGAGCAAGACACTCACCCGCAATGGCACCGGGTGTGCCTCCACGGCCCGCACCGCGTCCGCGACCAGGTCCACCACCACCTCTAGGTGGGCCTGCACCGCGGCCAGGAGCGGAACGGGGGGGCATAGGGGAGCCAAAGGTTTCAAGAAGTCGTGAAGCAAAAGATACAGCCGCAACGGTGCGCAGCTGTAGATGATGGTCCAAGATGAAGAAGCGAGGGAAGGCCTCTCTGTCTTTTATACATGATCGGCATCACCCGGCTGCGCGTGTTGATTGACTTCGGCGCGTTGACCACATGACCAACAATAGCAATCACCTTTCTTCTACCGTACAATGGTCCAGAAAGATTTCTTTTTACAGACTATGTCCTACAATGGCTCTTTCAGCCATTCCATGCACTAATCGTCATGCCGTCACGATTTCTCCAATGAGGATTGCTTCGGCAAATTCGCCAACCTCCAGCCTTGTCTTTCTCTTCTCATTGTGCGGCTGTCCGTCAGAGGGAATGAGCGGAGGCAAAACCACCAGACCGTTGGCTTCACATAGGCTCGCGGCGCGACTTGATCTCTGCCCACCCGTACTGTAGGCTTTCAACAAGATTTGGGGTGCTGCAGGTGCGTCACCAATACTGATATTGCTCTGAATGACGACTCGATGAAATTCAACGCGAGGGTCCAGAGGTAAGGGATTTTGGACCTGATAGCCATTGTCAACCAGCATCTTGATAGAATGGTGACATTTTTAAAAAACTTACCTGCACAACAACCTTTGGTAAATGACACATCTTCTCGGGCCATCCACCCATCTGCCTCAAAGCTGGAACAACGAAGACATAGAAGGTGACTAGGGCAGAGGCAGGGTTCCCGGGAAGGGCAAAGACCGGTTTGTGGATCGTTCGACCACCTTCCGAAACAGGCACGCTGGCGAAGGTAGTCGGCTTCCCTGGTTTGACGCTGACCCTGCCGAAGTGGATAGTGCCATTGAGATATCGTTCGATGAGAGGCTTGAGAAGATCCGTGGGGCCCATCGATGTGCCTCCAGTTGTTAGAAGGAGGTCGGCATTCGCAAGTCCTCTATTGATCGCTGTCAGATGAGCAGAAATACTGTTACAGAGAAATGAGATGGTTCAATGAATCTCGAGCTGTTTGACCTACTCGTCGGGCACAATTCCCAGATCAAGAACCTCGTATCCCAGGCTTTCCAGAACAGCTCGCAGCGATGGTCGGTTAGTGTCATATATACCGCCCCATCCGTCGTGTCCAGACGTTTGACTGCTTCCAGCATTGTGCAAATCAACAATCTCGTTTCCAGTGCTCAGCATTGCGACCACGGGCTTTTTGAAAACCTTGACCTAATGCAGAGGATATCAAGGACTTCCCAACCTTCAAAAGGCGATCAAAGTCGACTACCTCTTTCCGACCCACGAAGGTCAATGTGCCAACTTCTCCTCCACCTCTCGTCACCCGATCTCCAGTACGCATCACTAGGTCGCCTGTGCGAACATCTGATCCTGGTGCGCGGACGTTGTCCGAAGGAGGTACTTGAACAAGGGTCTTCACTTCCTTTTCTTCGTCTTCAATACCCGTTCCATCCTTAAAGGTGGATACGAGTTGTGTATCTTCTACCATAATGACGGTATCGGTGCCTTTTGGAAGTGGGCCACCAGTGTTGATGCGGTAGATCGAACCAGTCGGAACAGGATCGTTCAAGGGGTGAGTTTGTGAGGTCAGGACATTGTAGATTCCAGGAGGATCGGTCGCTAAGAATAATTTAACGATGCATCCTAAGGTGTGGCAAGATTAAGACGCACATCGAAGTGCGTACCCATCAACGCTCGTGGTGGCAGTCGAAGGCACGTCCTGTGGTGCATACACGTCTTCTGCGAGAATGTAACCTCCAAGCTTGTAGCCGACCTAGAAAAGAAGAGCTTTCGTTTCATGACGTCGCGATGAAAAATAAGGTACTTGCAGGCAACGTCTCGGTAGGCAAACGCTCCACTTTATCCTTGATGATCGCGAGAGCATTCTCCAACGAGATTTGAGGGAAAGGTGATTTTCTATGACGAGCTGACACTATTGCAAGACTTAGACGATATCTAATCGGACGAAAAATCGAAAGGCCTACCAGGAGCAGATGGGTCATGAGACAAGGCGGCTTCAGACCTTGGGTTCGGTGCATAATGTCCTGCATGGTTTCCATGGTCATGATGGTGGCCGAGGTGGTGATGCGTATGTTGGTGGCTGGAATGAGATGGAGCCGAGCTAAGGCCAGCAGCCTGGAGCTCTGTGTGAACACGCTTCCCAGAGTCTCCTTGGACCAGTTCAATTGCATGGAAGACGACTCCCGATTGGAAAAGCGCATCAAGATTTTCCTTGACGGCCCTGACACTCCCGGGAAGCGTTGTGATAAGTGTATTGCCGATCGTTCCTGCAACTGGACGCGAGAGGGCTGCCATAGCCGTATGTTTCAGAGAAGTCGCAAGCATCAAGTGGACGAGTCCTGGTGCAGGACGTTCAATTAGAGGTCCTACGGCCTTTCAGGAATAACGAAAATAAACCCCAGCATATTTCCGAGCTTTGAACAAAACGCACCTCCGGAGTAACATCTCTCACTCCAAACCCCGTTCCGCCTGTCGTAATAATCCAATCCACCTTGCCCGATGCGCACCACCCCTTCACGACCTCTGCTATTTTGTCCTTGTCATCTGGGACGATAGTGCTGCTCTGCACTACGCAGGCATGTCCCGAGACGATGTCTCTGATAGTTGGTCCTGATTTGTCTGCAGTCGCGTCGGTCGACGCGGTATCGCTGACTGTAGCATCAGATTACTCAGATCTAGACAGGCATGCAAATTTGTTGGTGTGTCACCAGTTAGGATAGCGACTCTAGTTGAAACCATATTGAACCTGGAACTGGAGTGGGGGCGGTGGCGGTCTGGTCACTGGTGGTGATGGCTAATAGCTAAATATGTATAGTTCATACATTCATTATGTAATTGAACCTGACTTTCAAACATTCTGCTGGTATTCATGCGACCTTCCGCCCCCTCCCAAAAATCCATCTACTTAGCTCCCCGTCCGAAAAGCCCGATGCACGCTCCCGACACGTTAAATACGCCTCCATCGACCCGGTCTATCGCAAAAAGACAACCTCAGCGAAAACTCATGCACGCCGTCGTACCGAACGCGATCAGCCTCATTCGCTACTCACGCCTCCACTCACTCCTTCGTCAAGCATCCGCACGACTGCCAGCAGGGACTCGCGGGAAGGCGCCGGTACGCAGCAAGACCACGAGGAGCCGAACACGAGTGAAGAGATCACAGATACCGACCCGGACTCGCTGTGCTGTGGTTCAACTGGTTGAGTGCAAAGCGGGCTGCCTCCTGATAATTCCATAGCGAGATGAGCGAATCCGATCTGGCTGGGGCCTCGTCAGTCTTCTCTTCAACCGCTACCACCACCACAATCTCATATTGACCGCCTCCTCTTCCAAAGAGCACCTCTCTTTCCCAGCCAGCTACTGTGAACTATCGTCTGACATCTACGCGCCACGCGTTGCTCGACGTCTCGCCTCAAGTCTTTGCTCCGTCCACCATGTCACACAAAGCAATTTCAGGAGAGCCCGACTCTAAAAAAAACGCGGAAAACGATCAGCTATTACCGGAGGAGAATTAATTGCACTTTACGAACCTCTTCAACATCCGAGGCAGCGAATCACCGAAATGGCGCAGATCATTTCGTATCCTCTCACTGGACGACGTATCAAGGCGTTTCCACTGTCTTCCATCAAACAAGACGAAATCGACACTCTCAACGTTTAAGAAGGCTAAACCCTTGAGCTGCGTGACGATCCTGCTCGATTGAGCTTGGAGCAAGAATGCGAGGCGAACGAACTGTGGTCGAACGATATACTCTAGTTACACAGGTGAGCTCAAAGAGATCATCATGTATCGGATATGACGAATTTCATAGACTGAAGCCAGTGCGCGTACTTGTATCGAAGCAATTTTCTTCCGAGCCGTGGCGATGCTGCTCTCATCATCGTTCGCGGAGCAGGAGCAAGGAAAGCAGCTGGTCCTTGGTCTCGAGCTATCTGTCTCCGCTACTGTTGGCCAGGCGGTCTTGAAAGGATTTACAGACTACACTATCCTCAAGGCCGGAAAGACGCATGCTGGTGAAATTATCTTTGCTCACCGACTTACAGACGAGAGGAGTAGGAAGGGGAGGGAGAGGATACGACGCGTCCGTGCCGCGCTATCGGCATGGAAACCCTCCCATCCCTTGACCTTGAAATTCCTTCGACTTTTTCTCCCCCGCTCCGCCCAAGATACCCTGATATCAACACTATATCCTCTCCAACCACTGCATCATCCGCGCCGTTTCCGCCCAAAGTTCGTCAGACCTCAACCCTCTATTGGCCCAACTGAAACGGTTGCCTACGACACTCAGCTCGAGCCTGGCGGTAATCGGCGAGACGATAATGTTGCCTGCGCGTCAGACTTTCTTGGACCCTCATCCATCCTCTTTAACCTTCTCAAACCTCGTTTACGTGCACCCTGAGTTCAACAGCTCTATACCCGTGGTCAGATCGGCCCGCGGTCCACCACATCCACCCCGTTCTTCAATTTGGTTCCTTTTGCACCCATTGCTTTGGTCTAAGCATTTTAAATAACGATGATTGCCGTACCACAATCGTTCATTCATTGCTGTTTCCTTTGCTCATAAGTACACTACACATCATTGCTGAGCACTCTTTGTCAATAGCTCAACCAGCTCGGCTTTGTCGAAGGGAAGCGACATAGAGAGGTGGTTGAATCTTACACTGTACTCCTCATCGCCATCCTCGGCTAAGAAGATACCCACGACCTGCCAGTTTCCAGACTCCTCAACGTCTTCTCCCTCGAAAGCGTGAAACTTCATTGTTCTGAGGCGCCTGACGTCCTGAACCAGGGCGTTAGCTTCGGAACGACCAATCATTGCTTGGCATTGAGACGATTCCGCGCTGTCGGTCTGCCCCAGTCGCACCCGAGACAGCTCATTCCTAAACATGTCATGAGTACAAGGAGCTCGAGCAAACGGCAAAAGCACAAGACTTACATCTTAGCGAAGGCATTCGTATAGGCTTGAAAGAAGAGGGGATCTCGAGCTGCTCGGGGTGTAATGATGTGCACAGTGACAAGAATGGCGGCGGACGACGCATAATGGAAATGGTAGTAGTGGCTACATGTGTATGAGTTTCACAGTACATGAACGGGAGGACTGCAGATGACTCACTCCATGAAAGACTTGGGAGCAGTGGCGAGGGTTTCGTCGTAGAACTTCAGCGCAGCCATTGGATCGGGGATGGCACCTGCTTTCAGAGGCACTTCACCACCCTCAGCCTGCAAGGTGGCAGACGTTGCGGCCATGCGATCTGGTTCGGCGCGGACTCTAGTGCCAGAAAGGATGAAAATCTCGGTATATCGCACCATTCTCTTTGCAATCTCTTCAGGTGAGTCGGCTCGGGGCATGGGCGGAGAGGAGGAGGAGTGACGAACAGGCGCCATGGTAGTGAGTGACATATCATAGAGCGTCGCCAATGCTCCACGTTTAGCCTTCGATCGCGATATACGTTCGTTACACTTGATCTCTCTCTGCCACCAACAATGCCCATTGAACTCCCACAAATGGGCAACACATGCAAGGTACCCCGTTCAAGACAACAAGAGCAACCAGCCAAAGTCAACGAGCCATCCCTCTGGTTCACCAATGCGATCCATGCTTTAAAGAATGAACTCAAAGGCGAAATTCGTACTGTCATACTTCAATAATTCATTTTGTTGAAGGGAGGCTCGGATTTTGAACCCACACGCTCGCAGGTAACTGCAAGGAAATCCAGTTATATGAAATCTGAAGAAATATATACAAGACATCTCATAGACAAAGTAGGTATAGAATATCGATAGTGTTCGTGTTGTCATACAGTCATAGAAATTAAGAATACAACAGACGCGAGAAGGTTAAGAACGAAGCTTGCATAAATAGCGGTCGACTTCTGGCGAGAAAAGACGATCATTGTCGTTTCTTGACGCCGTGCTGGGCCGATTCTGAAGAAGCTGCAGAGCTCTCTTGCGAAGTAGATCCAGGGCCGGTATAAACCTTGAACGGCTGAAAATAACGACGCGGCTGAGGGGTTGCATGAGCGAAGATATACTCAGGGGAACGTCAGGTAAACATGCCTGCCACTGCTTCATCTTTTGCTCTATCTCCTCAGGTGCCTCTACGGCGACATGTGTTTTACAAGGCTTTATTATCAATTGAGGCTACACTTCTGTGTCAATACATCGCCCATGAATCGGCAGAAGAAAAACATACCTTTTCTGTGCCTTTGCCAGCTGCGACCTTGGCCTACAAGTACTGGTCAGTAAATTGAAACACGAAGCAAATCAGGAAACAGACTTACTCTCTTGCGCTTTGTGCCTTCGCCAACGTTAGGCCCCTCGATGTCAACAGCTTTGCGCTTCTTTCGATCCTGTGTATAAAATATGAAGGGCCATCATGAGCGAACAGCTCAAAATACAATCCAAGCGCGGGAGTACGTACCTTCTTAACTTTCTCGTTCACTGCAATTGCGGCAGAAGGGCTCGCAGCATTCATCTCAGCATTCACATCGCGTGTAGCGGCGGCGGGCAGCTTGTTCTACAGGCCAGAGGGTTCCTCAGCGATGGGCTTGGTGAAATGACAGAAAAGACAAGCCTTATTAATTACAATACGTCCATTGGTTTTCTGCTTCCGCGGCTGGCTCTCAACGACGGGTGTCGACATCTGCTCACCGACACTTCCAGGAAAGCCATCATGAGCAGCAAAAGGAGTGTTCGAGGATGCAGCAAGAATATCCTGCTCAGGTGTGCGAATATCTTCGCTAGAGAGCTCGTCCTCGAAGCTGAGAGCAATATTGGAAGGGGCATCAGTGCTGTTCGTCATTGATATGGCCGAGGCACGATTCGTGAATGAAAATTGATAATTGGGGTCGACACCATTCCTCTTGATACCACCGCCTGTTGGCGAGCTCTCCACTGCTTGGCCAAGTGGGGGAACAGGGATGTCGGCTATTCCTTCAGAACCAGGAAGAACCAAGAAGGGCGAAACGGGGCTCCTCGACCGCTCGACGTCGCACGGTTGGTGGTGCTCGACTTGAAAAGAACGAGCAGGTGGAAGACCCCGGCGACTAGGGGGTCTGTTTTCGAAGCCGTGTAATCGCGAAACTTGTGGAACAGTTGAAGATGATGGTGGTGGCACACCAGTTGCCGCCAGGTTGCCCGCAGACATGGATGGGCGTAGAGGACGAGGTATAAGTATGACAGAACTGTGTGCCCCATCGACCTTGTAGGACGCGTCTCGAATGAGTGGTGGAGAAATGTGGCCTGCCATGGGTATGCTGAATCGAAAAGTATTGAAAAAAGGGAAGATGACTGACGTCAGCGGAATGAATGGTCGCAGGAGTCGTTGAAGGGTATAACGGATGTGTGGGCGTCAACCGTCTAGGTGCGCGATGAAATGATGGTGGTGGTGAGTAAGGAAAAGTGGGACTGACGCGTTGCTTAAATACCGGCGCGTGACGTCAGGTGTCTGTTCAGCCAACTTTGATATCGCGCTATTTGGTGTTCGTTTGCCAGACACGTCTTGACACCCTCAAGCTGGGAAAATATCGTTTAATCTGCTCCTGTTTGCCTGATGCTAGGATCTACTGCAGGAGACGGTACTCCTGGAAACACCGGGAGAGTCAGTCGCAAGCGCATTGAATCACAATTGCCAGACTTACTACGCAGCTTGCCAGGCTCATAGCACTGTATCATCGAGGGATGAAGTCAGATTTGGGTATGCACCCAACAGAACACCTCGACGCCTCTGGGCATGATTTCAACCCTTTGCCGCCGTGGTACGACATCATCTCCGAGCCTGGTGCATCTTCATCATGGCCAAAGTCAGAAGCTTTACGCATCGAATTTGAAGTGTGAGAACTGGATATTGTGTGAAAGAAATTTCATTAATATTCAGCGAATTTGTACACTGAACCGATAAAAGTGAGAAACAATTATCTCTACGAGTATACATTTGACTTACACACCTTTGGGACAACAGACCCTTCGACAATAGCCAGCGTCCAGTCCACACTGTTGCGAAACCAGGTGGAAAAAAATCTGGCAGTCGACTTGGTCGGCATAGATCTGGTTGGTTCCAAAAATTTCGCAATTAAATGTGCATCACCAACTCATCAGATCCTTCATTCTATCAGGTTTTCATAATTCGCCAGACTACCAGAATGAGTACATTGTAAGGTGACAAGATGCCTAGATGAATAAGAAAATCCTCAGCATATTGTGCACATTCAAAGGCAATCAATTTCCTACCTCAATCTCGTTTTTTTGTCAGAAATGACTGCCACCCCGTTCGCCCACTCCACGCTATCATCTTCTGACGAGAAAGAAGAAAGGGCTTTATATCTATCGACGAGGTTGGTTGAAAATATCTTCGTTCGTTCGTTCGTGGAAAAGAAAGTTCGTCAATAAAATTTCTAGGTCTGCGTTTGAGATTAACGACGGCACTTCAAGACGACGAACGACAGCAATGAGAGGGTCGAATCGTTGACAGACTGAGCGTAAAAAAGGTCATTGGCGAATTGATCGTAGGGACATAGGAATTATTTATGTAAAGCAGCGCACTTTTGAAGTGAGTGAGAAAGACGGTTGAGCTGGGTCGACGTCAAGGATCTGTGAGGGTGAGTCTCAACCTCAAGGAAGTTGGAATGACCGCCTTGCTTTGATTGGCTCGGCAGAAACGCCAGGATTTTTGCGACCCACGGAGTCCGCGGAGTGTCCTTCAGGCTTCAGCTGCAGACCCAACTTCTCGTCACAAAAAGATTTGGGCATAACTGGCATCGTCGGAGGGGCTTATAGCTACTACATGAGTGATAATATCAAGAAAGGGTATCATAACGGATAGGCTACAGAAAGTCGGTACTTTACAGTGGATAGTTCGTATAGCTACAGAAGAAGAATACTAATAGGGAGAAGGGATAGAAGTCTGGGGTCTAGACATACATGTCGTCGTCATCCTCTTCTTCCGCGCCGTCCGCTGGTGGTGTGCCGTTCTGAGCGGAATCCCGAGTAGAAAAAGATCCTTCCCGGAGCGTCTGTTGCAAAGAAACCGCAGGCTGGGAAAGGTTCACAGGCGCAGGAGGCGTCGAGCTCGATGGCAGTTGAGGGATGGGAGGCACGGTTGGCAAAGAAATTGGCATCGTCTCTGTCAGCTGAGTAGGCGCCTTACATACTTTTTTTGAGCTTCTCTTACACTTCCCCTTCGGCACCGTATAGGAACCCTGGTTCCCGACAGAGTTGATAAACACATCTCGCTTATGCCTCCTAATGGTTGTTCGATTTTTTGGATCTATGACCTCCGGCCGATCCTGTGGGATACGTGGGTCAAGACGTAGTCGCTCGTCGAAGCCACCCATATGCTTTCTCGAGGCCGTAGGATGTGCAGTAGAGAGCTGAAAATGTCATAAGCGTCGGGCATATACGTGAAAAAAGACGGAACGAACCCCAGCAGCGTCGAGCTTCCTCTTGTTCGAGCTCTTGTGATTGCGAGACTGTTTGACTGGAGGGACTGGAGGGACGATGGCTGGAGTATCATCTAATGCCGTCGGGGGTTCTGGAGTGTGTGGGCCAGGGAAAGGGGCCCGTTCAATGAGTGCCTGTGGTTCTTCACTGAAGGCAATTCCTTCAAGTGGATCACCTCCACAAGCCTTCATAAGCCAAAACAGTTCTTCATCGCCCCTCTCCAATAACGGAGTCTCTTCTGGCCATTCCAAGACTGGGCTCGGTTCATGGGTTGGAGACTTCTAGAATTCGCTATTAGTTTAAAGGATTTATTAGAATGCGGCAGTGGCATACCTCATCATCGACCATCCTTCTCTTTCCTGCCCTTTTCTCCGATTCCTGAGCTTCAGGAACAGGCGATGGGATCCACGAGGCTTCTTCTGCAGTAGGTGTTTCTTGAAGTCCAAACAACTCGTCTGACGTGGGGCAAGCGTCCACATTCGCAGCAGGTGTCTCGCATGAAGCAGCTTGTTCGTCAAGGAGGTCTGCACTAGAGAAGATCGAATCGAGAATCGCAGAAAGGTCCCCCTCAGGTGGCTGAACTGCTTCGCCTTGGTTAGTTGATTGTTTGTCATTCTGCGAAGGCCATTCATTTGAGCCTTCCCAGCTGAAGTCCAACCAGAAGTCGGTATCTAGAAATGTAGGTAGAGCATTCTCTGTTGGAACGGGTGGCTTATTCTCGATTTCATCTGGTTGAGTTTGGGATGAAGGCTGAGAATCGGCTACGGGTGGAATGCACGGTGGCACACTAGGTGTCGACAGATTTCCCGCAGACGCTGATGGTCGAAGGGTCCGAGAAGGCGACGCCGACGCGTTGGCACCAGTCGAAGGAGTAAGCTTCGAGGTCGATGGTGAAAGAGAGAGGCGGGGAGGCGATTGGTTATCCATGTCGGCTTAAGGAGATAGGAATGGTAGTTGAAGGAACGAGAAAAAAAGGAAGAATTATAGAAGTCGGTGTAGTTGGGAGTATCGTTGAATGGCGTAGAAATGTGGTATAGAGGCGTCGACCGTCTAAGTCCCCGATGAATGAGTTGTGGCAGATGAAGAAACTCTGAGGATCATCAAATGCGCGTTAAATGTGGGCGCGCTATTTGGCGCTTGTTTGTTAGACGCGCCTAGTCACGTACTTGGAATATCGCGCCGGTATATTCGGTCTTCGGTTCCCGTCTGGCCCGCGATGTGCACGACCTTGGAAGGCCAAGAACGGACTTTTAAATATTTCCCCTGGAAGCAGCGCCGAAAACGCGAATTTTACCCCAAGTCGGAAGTCCTACAGGACACAGGAAATGACGACGGGTTGCCTCTCGCTCTTCGCGCCTAATTGAGCATCGTCGATAGCTTGAAATCGTGCTAGATTGAATTGCACACGAGACACAGGTGCCCAAGACGCGACGGCAGACTTTTCTCGAGTATTCTGCATTATCACTATTGGCTGGTCTGAAATGGAGGCGTTGATAAGGGCGACCGCGAAGGTCCAAGCATCCTACAATCTTGCGTACGACTTCTTGCAAAGTGCACTCTGTGTATACAGCGGACAGCTTCATAGAAATTAACGAAGGTGCCAACCTGAAACGGGTCTCTCAACATACCAGGTTCATATTTAACCAGGTCTGCATGATGAACAGAATCGTGCAGCCTGTGCCCTGGTAGAAGTTTGAGACGATCCTGCCCTCGTGATAGAAGGGTCGTCGTCCATAAGGGCAGGAAGAAGGATGACAATACAGGCGTGAGTGCGGAATATTCTTCATGATTTTTCATGACTTTACGACGGTGATTAGATCGAGACACTCTGGTAAGAGACTCAGGTTGATGCTCACCTCCTGTAAGCCTAATGGACCTTCCGCCCGAGCCCAGAGAACATGGAAGGTCGAAACCAAATGTCCATGTAGGTTTCAGCGGTGAATATCAGAGTGGGACCCTGGATAAGCTTGTCGGGGCGGTTCCTTGAAGCCAGGTTCGGAGAGGTGTTCATCCCTCGTCAGCCTTATCCACGTTGTCCTTTTGTTGGGAGACTGTCTATCCGACGGCAGAGAAATTGGCACAGAAAGCGCAGAATCCAAGTAGATTGGTTAGAAAGCAAAATTGATTTGCCGGCCAGTGAGAATTACAACTGAACCCTCTGCCAGCTACCTTTCATTGAACGAAAATCTCTTCAGAAAACGAGAAAAGTAAGGAAGAAGGACAATTCACCTAGATAAAGAAGCACCCAGACAACCAGATATATTTTCTTGAAACTGTACTGAGAGCAGTCAGTTTGTTACGAGCTTCAAGAATGGGCTCGAGCTTCGAGGTGACGGTTCGGGTTTGAGAGGATTCCCGAAAAGGCATATTTCCGTCGGAGCCGACCTCCGGACCCTCAGCTTCACTCGTTGTGCAACTGAGTCTGACAGTCCCACCTATGCTCCTCTTCGATTGGATCGGTGCAAAGTTATGGTGCGTTGTGTCTACAACCTGAGGAATTTCTGTCACTCCTTGTGGATTACAGAGAATAGTCTGACCGGCAGCAACAGGGCAATCATGTTATTGCGGATGCAAATGCACCTGTGTGGATCGTTTCATAAGACATATTTTCTTCGAAACGTGAAGCCCAGAGGATATTGAGACACTTGGGCGTGCACAAGATATACTACAAATTCCTCTCCAGGTTCATAATTCCGATGTCGACAGGTCATTTCTTGCCAACATCGAAGGCAACGTCCCGCCGTCCTGGTTCCGAGCCTCCTGGTTTAGAGCATGTTTCAGAGCTACGCAAGAGTGTCGGGACGTGCAGAGAGGCATGTGGGTGTCTCCCTAGTGCTCAAAACTATTGAGACACGAGGAGAACGATTCCTGCGAGGACAGTTGCGAATCCTTCGAGGCAGTTGTGAGCTGAAGAGTAAGCGACATTCTTCTCGTAAATTCTCCTTGCTGATCAAGTCTTTTCATCCAAAAAGTTCCTTTCATGATAAGGTGCAACTAAAAACTGTGAGTACTCCGGCTTACGCCCGTGCCTATCTGTTCGAACTCTATTCCCGTTGGCACTCAACGTCTTTCGTAACGTTCCCGGCATGGCGCGAATATTCCGCGAAGGTTGCAGCCTTGTCTGATGAAGACAACAGGCCAGGATCGCCGAAGCCATCTTTAGTGCCTAACGTGTTTAGAGCGTCAGATATTATCTTCGAGTTTTTTTTTTTTCATGGAAGTGAGTGATGATAAATTTTCGGGTTCACATTCTCTAACCTTGGGTGTTCCAAAGTTATGGTTCGCGACCAAGAAGTGCCCAAAGAGTCGCTTCAGCCTCTGACATGGCCTGGGGGTTGTCATAAGAATAAAATTTCAGAGAAGAAGACTACGATATTGCTCGTTTCTCGCACTCCTTGGCTGGGAATACTTTACAAGGCAAATTAGAGGCCATGAAGTAACCATGTACGGTCGAGGAGGTTACCTTTCGATTGGTATTTAATCAGGCCAACTTCTCATTGCCTTACATTTTATCTCGACAGAACCCACATTTTGGAGACAAATTGGAAGCATGCGCATTGTTTGTGGCTTGGCTCCAAGTTTCTGCAAACGGCAATTCGAGCATAGTCCTAGACAGAAGCGGTGATCACGTTTTTCGAGACGCGAGACGCGACGCGCCTGTATTCATTTGCCCACCGTGACCTTCTTTCCTCAAACTACATCGACCATCACTACAATTCCTTTTAGCATGTCCAACAATTATCAGGACTTCAATTCCCCCAATACAGCTGGTCTTCCAGGATATGAGTCCGGAATGTGGCTTAGCCCACAGCAAGAGGCTTATACGCCGGTGGTCTCAGTCTGGCCACAGGTGACGACCCAGTATCAGCACTTACTCGTACTGGGCGCTCAAGGAATATCGCCACCGTCTACCACCCCCACCGCAGGACCCGTCGTTGGTGGTAGCAAGAAGAGAGGAGCAGAGGAAGCTGGGGTACGTGTTCAATTTCGGTTTGCCCAGCCATATCTAACTGTCGTTCAGTTCCAACAAACCCAGCCGCAAACCAAGCTTCAGAGGAAGAGATCTACACTCGACAGCCTCCCGCGGAACTTTCAGCCGTCTGGGCCGCTGGTAAGCCTCTAGATTTTCCGTGGTACGTTGTCCTGATGAGCTATTCCTTGAAGCCTGGCTCTACTCCGCCGAACGCCCCGCTTTTGGCTCTTCAACAACTGCCACTACCAACGCTTATATATACGGCACCTACTGGGGCGCAGTACTACATGGATATCCAGACTCCTCTCTTAACCCCTTCCTCAACGTTGTTGGCGCCTCCGCAACCCGGGCTAGAGTTTAATCCCGGGATTCTCCCCGGACAGGCGACCGTCAACCCTGCTGCTGCTCGAGCGCAATTCCCTGTTTCCTACGCGCGACCTGCTTCGCCAGAGAGCGGGTCAAATGATCAACAGGACGTTGTCGCATGTCAAGAGCACGCAGGACAGATCTCCGCGCAGGCATATGCCCAAGCATCGTTAACCGCGGGCCCCCAGCAGCTTTATGCTACTACCGCACATGTATTTTTTGGCCATACGACTATGGCTGTACCTCAAGGAGAACTCCAGGCTGCAGCGCTGCCTCCCATGGAAAGAGGCGGAAGGAAGAAGAAAGATGGTGCTCCCGGGGAAACATTTACCTTAATCACAACCACCCCCCCCTGCCGAACCCTCCAAGCCAGCTGCTGGCAAGAAGAAGGCTGCTCAGAAGAAGGCTGGCCCTCCTGCTGGAGTAGGCGGTGCCTCTCAAAGTGTAACCTTGCCCCCAGCTGTCGCCACAGATTCTTCAGGTCAACCAGCCATGTCCGAGGCGGCGCATAGTATTCCAATCGCTGTCACCAAGACCTATTCGGCCTATAACTACAATGAACCAGGTCCAGCTGCAAGCGACCTTCCCTCAGAGATAGCTTTCAGCAGTGGAAGAGCGACATGCCGCTCGTGTCAGGGGAGTCCGTACCTGGCTGACCCACCTATGCCCACAGCGACTCCGCTTCTCTCTGAGAAGGCAGCTGGCAAGCGTCGCGCGGTTGAAGAACTCCCTGTTGATTACGACGACGAAGACCCATATGTTGGCTACCCGCCGCAGGAGGCTGGGCCACCACCAGTGACAGAGACCTTGGGACATGTGCATGAAGCCCTGTTGGCTGAGGAGTACTGGGAATAGATGAATTTTGATTAGAAAAAGGCCTGGCTGCTTGCTTCCTTATGTACAACACATTTCCTTCTGCCTTTTTCCTTTCGATGTGTAGGTCAATGCCCAAATTTCAGATCAATGTTTCGATTGCTGTTTGACCGGCGGCTCTCTCGGGCCGCCGGGGCCTGAAACAATAAGTATGGTTATTTGACTTGATTTACGTTGGATTTACAATAAGTCAACACTTGAATCACGTCCCTTCTCTCCTTCATAATTGCAGATGGTGAGTGCAACTTCCAGTCGTTTCTGCGTCTATCCTATGTCCTGAACTGTGTCCATCGAGATGGTCCCCATCACCATCCTATGCTCCAACAAAGTTCCAACCGACTACTGTCCTGATATTCCTCTTTCGCAAGAGTATCAACAACCCTTCGATACCCCGCAACATACTCGCCGGAGCCAGCGGGATCTCTCGCTTCGATATCTATGCCGCGGCCTGAAAACGTGTATTCAGTGCCTCCACGATACTCAATTGTCGATATTCAGGAGCTACATTAGATGCTCTACTACTGGTACGCCTATTCCAGCAAACGGCAGCCCTAGGACCTCAACGGTGTCTAAGCATCCTCTATTTCGCGGAGGAGATGTAGCTGGCGTGGTCTTTCCAACCGTCTAGCAAATATCTCTGACGGTAAGTATTTTTTTCTCGTCCTTCCGAATTAATTCCTCAAGTCCTGCAGCCCAGACGAAAGGTCATAATGGCTTCTTGGAAGGAGAGGGACGCAGTTTTGGGAATTACTGATCCCGTCTCCGTGTTCACTTCCTCACTAGATGTTATTGCGATGTCGTCTCTTAGTCAGCCTATTGGAAGGCACTCCAACTCATACCTTACTTTCGACTCGGCCCTTTCCGACGACCTGTCTTCAGCGAGATGCGTGTGCGTGCACATCGAACTGGTTCGTGTCGGCCTGTTCAACCCTCCCCTCTGAAAGCAGCTGATATTTTTTCTTCATTGCAGAATTCTAGCGAAGACTTGTTCTACTTAGCCCCATTTTCCGACCCCTCCGGTTGACGTGGGCCCATACGAGCTGCTCGCTGCGCTTCGAACAATAATGGCGCAAGGTACAGTTATCTTCATCGTCCGAGAACAGATCATGTTACTGATGCTTTTTGGTCAGATCCAAGCAGGACCCTTTCGTATTTGGTGCAGGCTACATCATAGTCTCTCACACTTGAAGAACGATGTCCTGATGTGGGCGCTCCGGACTTTGATTTATCAACAACTTTGGCGACCTCTTTGTCGGACGATCTATTTTGAGTTGCCACGCTGCAAGATAGCATCCTCAACCGATTTTCCAACTGGATCATGCACCGCAAATGTCAAGGGCTACCCTTAGATGTGGTCCGCGAGAGTACGCACAGGTAGGCCTCTTTTGTCTCGCGCCTGACATTTAGGGACATGTGAGGGGGCTTATATAGGATCCTACCACAGGTCGAAGACAATAGACAGCCAGGTGCCCAACCTCGTCCTCCAATTGTGTGCAACCTTCCGAAACTGGGTGTATTGTTGCCCACGTCGTACTCGCGTAACCTGCGACGCGACAAAGTCTCCAGATGCACACTAGCTCGTCCTCATCGTCCCCTTCGGATGCACCAGGAAGTGGGTCGGTTGGTCAGAGGTTTTATTCCAGCCGACGTTTCTCTACTTCGTCTCTGGCTACTGTTGATACCTACCATACTTCACTCCCTCAATACAGCGCGACTGTCCATCCAGATCAGGCGTGGTGCCCACCGTCATTCCCCGATTCTCGCGTCCTTGTCGAGGACCATCTTGACGCCACCTCTCCTCCTCCGTTTACGCCAACTCCGTCTGCGCGCCCTTTTCTTGCTCACCCAACCGCGGCATCGACGAGCACCAAGCCCCGCAGGCACTCGTATATAAACCCCCGATATTCGACAATCCCACCTTCACTTGTTGAGAATCCCGGGCTGCGTCCGAATGGCTATGAATTTGACTATATCTTTCCCATTCGTTCACATAAACCTTGGGCGACATTGCACCTATTTACAAGGGGTTCAATACCCGGCAACCCACATCCTTCTGACCGACGACCGAAGACGCCTAGTTTCTGGGGCAATGAACTTCTTGCAGGCATGGTCGAGCTTGACTTGGAGGTTCCGCAATCTATCCAAGAGATAAATGTTTCGGCCAGTCTTTTCTCTTCATGGCCGAATCGACATCTTATGCTTACTTTCTTGACCTGTGCAGATTAAAGGGAAGGTCGTTACCGGCTCTCTGGAGGGCAGCTCTTACACGTTCTTCAATCATGACCATGTTGTCTGGACCAAACCGCCGAAGGATCATGACGCATCTGAAAGGCAGGACGGCAAATTGTTCGGGGAATGCAAATACCCATTTTCCTTTCCTTTCCCAACCCATGTCGACCTCTCAACTCGTGCAGCCGTTGTCCGACCCGATCCTGCTGTAGGCGCTTCTGAACAGGCAAGTGTGCCAGAGACTTCCAGCTCGTCATCCCTGCTAGATAAAGGCAAGAAGAAGTCACGTCCCTGGTCCATCAATTTCAACCTCTTCTCTAGTCCCTTGGGCGATAACAACGCAGGTACACTCTCCAGGAAGAAACGAAATCGCTTGTCAAATCTTCCTCAGCAAATGATCAACTCAACCGACGAGCAAGGAACAGCAACGTTTGTTTGCCCAATACCCCAAAGCTTCGCAGAAGGTTCCGTCATGGCAAGCGTGGATTATGAACTCGCCGTGCACATCGTTCATAGTCGCTTTCGACCAGATAGCAAGTAAGGAAATGGCTTTCCCTCTGGTGAAGTCTTCTGATAAGTTCGACTTCTAGGATCAAGACTAATATATCTTATGTTCCCACCCTGATGCCCCCTCCGGCCTCTTCCAAGCGCCAACAAGCGTACCAGGCTGCTGCTGCCCTTCCTGGACCAATGGCAGATCCGGATGGGTGGCTTGAGTTGCCTAAAGTCGTCGTCAAGGGTTTCTTCGGAGAGGTAGATGCTCGACATGTCGAGATTGACTGTATGGTGCGCAGCTGCATTCGAGCTTCCCTTCATGATTCCACCTACTAATACGTTGTCCTAGTTGCACCTCGCTCAGCCAGTACGTCATTAGTGTTACAAACAATCTCCCCAAACTTACAGGCTTTTCAAGTTTTCTTACACCCGAGGAACCGTCATCCCATGCTATCTTACCCTCACCAGTCAAGATTCACAGGCCCTGAAGGCACTCTCCAAGCCTAAAGCGCCATACCTCCGCCTCGTTCGTCGCATTCGCCATATGACACTTCCTGGGGCAAATGGGACGTCGCTCATCCAGGACCCCAGAGGCATCTCGCCTGTTCAGGGAACGAGCTCCTTCGGTATGGTTCCATCTATCCAAGGGATTCTGCCTCCTACCATAGGCGACACCGGCAAAGGAGCTGAGATGAAGACTGCCGTACACGAGATTGCTGTAGCCAATTGGTGGCTACCGCCGAAAGACGTCCCGCAGCAGACGCATATCCGACATTTGGAAGGAGAGATCCACCTCAGTGAGGATTTGCAGCCCAGTTGTGCATGCACGATCTTCTCTATCGAGGTACGTTAGGCCTGGAGTCTCTCGTCGGTGGCGCATTGCCGGTGGCGCATTTAGCTGACATATACTCCAGTATTTCGTGGAGCTGCTGCCGCTCAGGTCGGGTATCTTCGAGGTCGACCCTGTTCCAGGTGGGAAAGGGCTTGCGAAGAAACAAGTTATTTCATCACATCCCATCGATATTGCCACGCTTTATCGTCCTGATGGACCCCTACCCGTCGCCTTCACCGAAGCTCCGAAATCCAAAGTTCGTTCCCTCACCGTCGACACCATTTACGAGCAATTCGATGAGTACTAGTCGATTGACTCGAACTTAGTTTCCATTTGAACTCCTGGCCTGTCTTGCTCTAGTCGTTTTGACAACGGCTATTAGTCAATGTCTGCTCTGTATCATGCTTTATCCATCCAAGACTCATGCATCCGTGTAGCGTTATTTATCAAGCAGTTACTTGTATTTTATTTGAGCGCAATCGTAGTTTTCCAGAGTTTTCCTGGCACGGTTTGAACTTTGGGGTTAGGGGCTCTGCTCTCATCACCACAACCATGTCGCTTCGTCTCGTCGGCCAGCGATCCCTCTGCATCTCCACGACGTCACGATATACACGGCCGCACCTCTGGTTAAGGCATCTACCAAAGCTTGTTATTTCTTCGTATCTGAACTGCCGAAACATACACTCGACGCGCTCCGCGTCTGACCGGTCATTCACCAATTTCCTGGCAGACGATAACCCACCTGCCGTCCAGGTGTCCTCCATCTCCGAGGCTGGTATCCAGCTGATAGACGGGCTCGTTATACCTGGAGCCTGTATCTTCCTCGAGGGGAAGGTCTTCTTGTGGGACGTACCGACCTCAAACCTTTCGTCCAGAATGAAAGAACACAGATGGCAGGACTGGAGTGAGGAGCGGTTTCAATTATTTGACACAGTCGTACCGCGACCAGGTCAGTGTTTTGCTTGCTTAGGAAGAAAATAGAGGCTTGCTGATTGACTGACGAGTAGAAATTCTGCTGTTGGGCACTGGAAAGACAATTGTCCAGCCTCCTCCTTTTGTTCGGGACCATCTTACGAAACTAGGCATTCAGCTCGATGTCATGGACACAGTGAGTCGATTATGCTTTCTAGTTCTTGAACAGTTGACTCAGAGATGTACAGAGAAACGCTTGCTCGACGTACAACTTGTTGGCAGAGGAAGGTCGTCGTGTCGCTGCTGCCTTGCTACCCATGTCGCCCTATTCCTGGCCGAAGAAGACCATGGCTGATGCCGTTCCTTCGTGAGGACGTTACTACTCCCAGGCACTCTTGTGGCAAACGGTGTCTCTGAAGACTTCGTCAGCATGACCCCCCACTCGCCCAACGCAGATGTCACTGTTCTCTCAAAATATTACCAGGATTGCACAATCCAGACAGATGAATCAAGAGGATGTGTATTTATATATCAAGATCATCTTCATCAAGTCCAGCGGATGCCTTTCGTTTTCCTTTGCCTTCTGGTGGAGCTTGTGGCTCCTCTTCTTCATCAAGCATGGGCGGTAGAGTATATTGGACCGGTAAAAGTTGTCCTGTTGGAAGGCGATGAGGTTGGGAAGAATGTGATGTAGATTGACATGGTGGCGAGGGGATAGAATATCAATCGTACTACGATGAAGTGGCCATACACGATGGTATCTCTTTGAACGAAGCTCACCTGTTCCACGATCCCTGAACTGAAGGAACAATGGTTCCCAACCCCCGATACCGCACTCACGAAGTATTTTCTGAGGTTCCAGGGCCTCAAATGTCGCTGCTGCTTTTCCTTTCTCTTTGATCGGCCGACATAGTTCAAAATCGTCCTCTGATTGGACGTCAACTTCTGGAGGATCCATGGCTGCAACATCAAGGGCGCCCGACGCGACATTGGATGTGAGGGCGGAAAGGACTTGGTCCTTCAGCTCGGCTACCGTAGTTGTTGGCAATTGGCCGTGGAGCATAATTGAAAGCTTATGGGACTTCACAAGGATATGATATACTTTGGCTGGTCTGGGAGGCTGGAAAAAGCAGAATCTCGGTCATCCTTAGGTACAGTAGGATGAAAAATGCGTACCATGATTTTTGGAAATGTAGCGACGGTAGTGATATTCGCGTCCTACGTGACAGAAGTCAGGGAGTCTATTGGCTGATGGTTCAGTTTCCGCTCGGAGTTTCCCACCTGCCACCCGCTTCTCCTCCCGACCGTCACCGCTGTATATTGCAGAGAGAACCATTGCCGTCGCCGACAATGAGCAGCACAATTCAGTCAGGGGCGTCTCCTCAAAATGATTTCGTTGACAGGACACCAATGCCCTCCCACATTCCCCACGTGGATGAACTCGGCGCAACCAGTGCACCTCTAAAGAGTGCTGCCTTCTTCCTCGGGGCATACTGCAAGGAATACAATGGTCAATTTAATCAGTCTCTTCTCGTAACCCTTGGGGATTAATGCAGGGATATGATATGATATTACACCGCTTGGATTTATACAGAGGACTTCATGCTGTGCAAGAATGAAAGCCGAAATCCCGAACATTGTTTGAAGGAAGGAAGGAAAGTGACGCGGTGTGCAGTTGACCTGTGCGTATTCGGACTACTGGTTTCCACCTAGGTTGTCGCTCACACTCCAGATTCCTGGTCTAGGATCACCAAGATGCGGGAGAACTGTGCCCAACAATTCGATGCCCACTGGGAGTGTTTGGAGAAGAGGAACCATGTAAGTGGTGCAGTTTGTCGTGTTCTTTTGGTCACTGCGGCGCAGGCATCGGTTTATCTTATAATATGGGCGCTAGTATGGTCTTCGACAATCGTTTTGAAAACCGCTCTACGATACTGGACCCTCGAGCTGACTTGAGATCCGGTCAACAGGAATATTACCTCTGCCGCAAGCCTGAACGCACACTCAACGCCTGCATGTTCGAGAAGCTCGTACGTTTGTCCCCATACATCCCTCTCTACCTCCGACCCTTGCGCCGTCGAGAACGCGGTTTTCCCTGTCGGGACGAAGGCTAATACAACGTTGACCTAACGTCCTCCCTTACAGGGCCTGACCAAGACAATCCCGGGTTCTCCACCCGGTCAAGAGCCAATACACGACAAGAAGAACCCTATCTACAAGGCCATTCAAAAATAATTTCAAACACCGCGGTTTTACGACTTGGAAATCACTGGTATGGGGCGACCCGGGCTGGAGGCGCTCAGGAACTATCTTCTGAGGAACGTGTGCTGGGTGTGGTGTATATATATCCAGCCGTGAACAGATAGAGATAGAGAAATGCCTCTTTGGAAGCCTCTGATATTTTATCTTTTCGAACTAGGGCTCCAGAACTCGGATCTTCGTTAGAGTACCCTTGAGAATTTGCACCCTCGTCCTCGTTAGCCTTCCTGCGAATGCCTATTTATTAAACCTTCATGGCGTTCTTTCACACTCCCATTCAATTGCACCTCTAACGGATGCACAACGCTCCGATATGACGAACACATGGTGGGTGAACGTTAACGGTCTTCCGGACCGGATCGCTCTTGACCTTTGACCATAACTGTCCTACTTCGGGTACCCAGTGTCACTATCGAGGATTTTTTGGACGCTGCCCCTCGATATTAAACTATATCTAACGGCGTTCCGCACGACGAGACAGTCTTTATTCACTCCCAGGCGCTCTCTTGGCTTTTGAAGGCTCTTTTGGGACCCACTGGATGTTGCCATGTTGGCATCTTTCACGACGCGCGTCGACGCACCTGGTGGCAAGTATCAACCTAATACGATCTAGTCTATGTCGAAATACGTTGTTCTCTCCGAAAAGGACAGCTCGGCGAGAAATCTCTACTGCCGGAGTGGGCGCTTTAGAAGACATTGCCTTGGGCCCTAACTGTGACATCTATATCTCTACTTCCACGGACCCTTACTTCAATTTGACGGTAGAAGATTGGTTAGTAGCGCGTTACTCCTAGTATCTCACATATTCACGTTTATTTTTCCCCAACCACGTCACAACTAAATTTTCTTCGCGATTTCCCGACAACTGTCCACATTTTCGAAATGACCCGGCATTCATGGATTCAAATATCCTCGTGCTGCACACGAGCAGGCTTTTTCGCCATGCACGAGAGTCCTCGCCTCTCTTATTCATTTACCGGAACTCCCCTTGTGTTGTTATCGGACGGCACCAGAACCCATGGACGGAAGTCAACTTCGGAGCATTGCGGGCTGCAGGCATCCCCTTCCTTCGCAGGAGAAGCGGAGGTGGGACAGTCTTCCATGTAAGAATATCAACTTACTGGAAGGGAAGTCATTGAGGTTACTGACTTGGGTCGATGTCTTTCCTTTCCTCCGTCCTTCCAGGATCTCGGAAACAGCAACTTCTCCGTCCACCTACCCAGAGCCTCGTTCGACCGACACGTCACCGGCCAACTAGTTCTTCGGGCCGTCAGAGCACTCGATATTGATGCACGACTGAACGAGAGAAACGACATCTGTGTCGGACCTGACAAGATAAGTATTCTTCATCATTTCCCGCCAACTTGGCCCTACTTTGCGGGTAACAAGGAGCACCTCCTGCAATAAAATTCCGAAAATCTGGTCGGAAAGTGGAGGTCTCTTGATCCACCTTCCTGCTTTTAATGGCGTCGTTACTTACCCCAAAACGTTGTACTGCACGTTTCAGGTTCAGCGTATAAGATCGTCAATCGGCGAGCATACCACCATGGCACGATGCTGATATCGACGAGGCTGGATCAGCTCGGCGACGTTTTACGTCCTGTCAAGGTATGTTTTCCGTGTTCGCCTCGAATTCTCTTTCTCCCTTCGAGATAAATTGCCATCGCCTCGGTCGAAGTGGCAAAACGCCTCACTCCTTATGGATTAAATTGCGTTCAGCGCTAAAGGACGGGCACATCCGAAGAATGCCTGTCTTCTTACTTCTTACCTGGGGTTCATGGCGTGCTTACAAGCCGAGAGGCCCACAAACATGAAACCACGACGTCAGCGCTTGATGCGAGCTTATTTTCTAGCTTCTTACTCGACCGGGCGGTTTGCAGGGAAATTTGGCTTTTATCTTTGGCTAAAAATATGGCCGTTGATTGGAGCTGATTGTGTTTTCCCTTCAGAAACAAATTGTGACCAAGGGCGTTGAATCTGTACGCTCACCTGTCTGTAATCTCCAGCAGTACAAACGCATCACGCACGAGGATTTCAAAGCGGCTCTTATCACGGAGTTCCGGAAAGACTATGGGATTGTTACCGACGTAAGTCCCTTCTGTCCTAGCACAGGTTTATGATTCAATGGGTTTTTGTCCTATTTATTCGCCTTGTTTGTAGGCCTGTCTTGTGCAAGATACAGCGGCTGTCAGAAGCATGGGCTACATCTGTCAAGGCATTTCAGAGTTGACAGTAAGTCCAGGGTCCTAGTTGATCGTACCACCTGCGCGGCTGAGAACTCTTGTCCCGTACGACTAGACGTGGGATTGGCTCTACGGCCAAACTCCCGAGTTCACGCAGACCGCCAGCCGCATCTTCCCGTGGGGCGAAGCCGTAAGTGCAACTTTCCAGTGTATCGTTTCCTGCTCAACCGCTCTTCGGTCGATAGGCTGTTCGAATCAGAGCGAAACACGGAGTGATCCTGGAGTGCTCTCTGCAGGTGGAAAACACGCTTCTCTCGAGCGCGAAGGTAGGTGTGCTACAGGAACGAGTTCGTGCCGAGTCCGAGAACAAGCGCTATGGGTTCGAAGGCGAAGTGCTTTCCAAAAATAGCGCGATGCCAAAATCGTGCATACCCTCTACTTCCGAGATATCTCAAGGGGAACAAGCTTTCAGAGATGTGGAGCTTTGGTTAGGGGAGACGATGCAAGGATAGCCTGTACTGTCACAATTACCTGATTCACTGTATCCCCTTTGCCCTGGGCGGGCTAGGCCTGGCAGATAGAAACGCGTTTACCAGCCCACTCTCCGCCGTTTGGTAAAAATCCACAGGTCGGTGGGGGACGAGAAGCCGACCATGAGGACATCAGAACTTCAAGTGGCTTGTCTGGGTAATGTCGAACATGCGGGGGGCGGACAATAGCCATAAGCCCATCAGTTCGGTTCTGAATATCCTTCGGCGAAGAAAAATGTGTATATCTGGCCTGGGAGGACAGAACTCAATTTATGGTCTCCCTCAACCTCTGAAGTGAGTACTATCACGTGACAACAACGGTTTCTAAACTCCTGCCGACCAGTGCCAATCCCAACTTGAATGAAGTAGTTGCACAATGCAAAGCAGCGCTGGATGTTGGCCGCTTAAATTGAAGATGCCGGTAGTAGGCGGTTGAAGACGGACGAGAGGTGCCCAATGACGCAGAACAAAATTACGAACCCCATTACGTCTCTGCGCAGCGCGTTCACTTTGAGGCCAATCTAATGCCGCCACACGTCCAGAGGAACCCACAATAGGCTTACAGTGCAGACTGGAGGGTGTGTGTTTGCCATCGCTCGAGTTGTTTCGGAGAGAAGCCCGACGGGAACACGATAGAAGTGCAGAAATAGGTTTCATTGCTGTCCTTTAACCATGATGTAGCTATCGAATGCGCTCTACAGACCACACGCTGTTGTTGGCGAATTCAGGTGGAGCAACGGGCGATGCCTAGGAGCCACACGCTGACAGTTAGACGCCCAAGAAGACGACTCGACAGGGTTTAAACGCACCGATTGCCCTCGCTCGTGCCCAGTCAACTGTTTGTCCCGTTTCATCATCATCGTGTCCCAGTTATCTATGCCATACCGAGGAGGCTGCGGGGGAAATCCATCCATGATTGAGGAGATGAAACAAACGATGCAAACTGCTGACCTTGCCCAGATTCTGCGCTCGACTCGAGGCAGCAAACAGAGTCCCGGCAGCCCCGAACATAGCGGTGAGAAGACCTACGCATAAATCGTAATTGGTTATATGGAAGTATAATTTGTCTGCGTACCGAAAGGAATGAGTGCCTCCCAGGGAACAGGCATGACTTTTGTATGAGCGTAGGATGGAGAGCCTGTCAACAGCGCGGCGGTACCAGGCACGAAGTTTGCTGTTATTTGTCCTCCAAGCTCAATCCGGATTAGGGACTACATTTGCCCAAGTGTGTTAAACACCTACTTGACTCACCGGCAGGAGGTGATCCGTTTTTCAGCGTACCGATATATATATGGAGGCAATCAAACGTTAGTATTATTGAGCAATCCGAGCGGTATATCTACTAGTAGATTGCTAGGAAAGAGGAAGAACTAATTAAGATGTGAAGTACGATTACGGGACTGAGAAAGGAGTGGCATAGGAATAAATAAGTAGGATACATATACCTGAGCGCACTAGCTTCATGGAAACCTACTGTGAATAATAGAAGGGGCTTGGGTTCAAAGAGGCAGACTCATCGACCATTTCTTCTCCGTGTGATTCAGCTTGTCCACCAACAAATTTGTCAGAAAACGGCGGGTAGGGATAATAGTAGGTGCTGTTACTTTCGACTGTGTTTGAGACTTGATTCTCGTATCCGGCATCGTAGTCAAATCTGGGACCCCACTGGTCTCCATCCTGATAAGAATAGGGCGGGCGTAAGGTGGGATGCATCTGAGGGCCGAGGATTAACCCAGCGCTCGACGCGCCGAAGAATGGAACATCTTCGAGAGACGGCTGTTCGAAACTCTGCTGACAAGGCGCCGTGGTTTCTTCTGCAGAATAATTGGTCTCTGTCAATGAGCTCGAGGTGAGGGAAGTGCTTGAATAGAGGCAGTAATCATGGCGAGCATGGTCTTGAAACCCGTGTTCAGGGTTTGGTGCGTTGAATGGCATGAAGGACGGATTATGTATGGCCTGAGCCGGTACCGAATTTGAAGAAGGGTGGGGCATTGAAGGAGCCTCGTCAATGGAATACTGTGCCTTAGGCTGGCTGGCTTGCATAGGAAAGGGTCGCTGAATGTCTTGTGGAGTGTGATACGTGCTGCTCTGTATGTCGATTCCGTAAAGACCATTAGCCTGCCCTTCCGGGAAGTATCCAGAATTCGGTACATAGTCGGAGGACGACCTCGCGCAACGGTAGTTGAACTCGGGAGGCAATACGTTCGCGGCTTCCGACTGATACTGGTACTGCGTCGGATGGGGAGTCGGGCTATCGGTGCAAGATGAGAATAAATTCAGTACGGGAGAACGGAGGGCCTAACCTAGTGGAAGTGGCGAGACTTGAACTCGTTCGTCGCCGTCGGCCAGTCGGTTGAAGTCGAACGCCGTTGATAAAACTCTGATGAGATGTGAGTACAAGAGCATAAAGCCAGGAAGTGGATGATACTCACGCAGAGGTCTGGGTTTGAGTTTATATCGCGAAGCTTCTTTGGAAGTTGACGAAGTTTCTGAGACTTCGTCTTTGCAGGGCTTTCAGATTTCCGGGGAGGCATCTAGAGAAGCTGACACCCTACGAGGATTCTACGAGGATACTTATATAACCAGATACTAATACATGTAGCCATTTCGAGCTTCTCCTCAAGGCTGCCAGGTGTAGGCCTTTTCTTAGTAGGACGAACGACCCTGGTTTCGAGGAAGAGGATGACATGATGTAGCGCCCACAGTTCGAGTAAATCAATCTGGTGCTGGATCGTGCGGCGCATGTCGTGGAAGAGAATCAACATGCGTTTTCCTGCATGACTGATCATGTACTTATGTAATAAGCGCCCGTGTTGCACATCTTCCATCAGATCTTGCGTGCGCAATTGACGTTCGTTATTTCCTGGCGTTTCTGCCAAACATCCCCATTAAATTAATTTTTGAAACGATTTTTTTGTAATTGTTTTCCAGCATGGGCGCCACTGTTTTGCTGAACATAGATTGCCATGTTTGTACGTGCGCCACGCTTTGTCAAGCAACCGTCTTTTGGGCTGTGCTCGCTCTTCCGTCGATCCGCCGCTCTCCTGGGCCAATCACTACCAACGTAATGTGACCGACCCTTGACAGCTCCCGTTCCCGCTATCAAGGCTTCTTCATTAACATACAGGAATTGTGTTTGAACAGCAGACACAAACATCGGAATTTGCTCCACTTCCGTTTCTCAGACCGCTAAATTCGGACATGAGATGGCTTTTATCAGACTCAGAGAATGCGCATGCCCGATGTTTTATCTCGATAGCAGAAACTCAATTAGAGTGCTTAGCGAAAGTCCCACCTTCTATGGATGCCGGTTCCCATCGATGCTGTCTGTTTCAGAACCCTGCCCCGTGTACATACTGTGCTGCCACGAGACCATTTCCCCAGCCTACCACATGTCACCCACGACCCAGGCACACATTGGCGACATTAAGGTGCAATACGCCTCAATGCTATCCTGCCATCCACTTGTCATATTGTCGTCTTGACCAGACACATGAGTGAGCTGCCGCCGGCTGTCCTTCACCTAAGCGTGCGCATCCTCGAAAGGTGGATGGTGACCTGTAACGGTCCATCGGGTCTTCAGTAACATACGTCGATATGTTTTCAGTTGCTGTCGGAATGAGTTCCGCAAACCTGTGCTGGAGTTGGAATGATTCCGTCAAAATTGACTTCCTTTCTTAAAACCGTCCGCATAACCTACATTTTGGCTTGGTGAGAGGTTGTCAAACGGCCGAAACGACCATGATCGGAAGAGACCTAAAAAGGAACTTTTTCCGAGTATGCCACGGCGCTTATCATGAGCGCCAAATTAACTGATAGGGCATATCGCGGTGGCTCTTCGTATCTTTCCGTTGGCTGTTCTCTGGATCGAACATATGACCAGCCTCGAAGCACTTAACTTAAGGAGCAACTTGCCAGCGGGTATGAGACGGGACTTCTCGTCATCACCTCATTTGCATCAAAATGCTCTATTGCAATTGTGCCTCGTCCCTGGCTACACGCGTATGTCGAAACACTTAAGGGCGTCACCCTCTGAGAAGGAGCAGTGGGGTTAACAAACGCTGAACCTAATCATACAAGGAGTGCTGGTGCCTCGTCACCAATGACTGTGAATAATTTTGTTTAAATAAGTATGGGTACAAACAAGGTGCGAATTCTACTGGCTACATATGGGAAATGATTAAATGATGGTCGGTCTACGGGTTCAACGGCAGAGTGGGGTATGATACAGTAACGAAATCGCGAATGCTGATAATTGAAGACAAATGGCAAAAAGGAGAAACATGCAAATGGAGTTGAATCGGAAGCAATAGTGTATATCATGAAACACAAACATTAGGAAGGCTTCTCGTTGGGGGAGGGATGTTCAAAATGAAATGTTCTGTTTGTGTACACAGCCAAGCGCAAAGAGGATGAAAAAGGAAGACGTCTGACGATGAGAGCAAAGTCCTGTTAGAGTTTTGAAATCGGAAATGGAATGCGGGGTCAGCACCGTATCATCTTTGGACCTATCAAGCCTATTTTTAGTCGTATCCTTTAGTACCCATAGCCAGTTGCCGGCGCAACACCCGCCCAGATTGCGTTGGCATAGTCGAAGGACAAGGTTTGGGACGAATCGTCGGGTTCGTGTGGGGGCAAAGGGAACAATTGTGAGGCGGGAGAGTCTACAAGAGACATTGGAGAGGACGCAATAGAATGACTTGAAGACAGGTAGGTGAAGTCGGGGGTGTAGACGGTATTTTGGCTGTTGGGAAATGGTGCGAACGAGTCCTGGGAAATTCCAAATGTGTGGGCGTTTAGTTCCGCCGACTCGGCTAAGTAGCCAAGCATGGAAGGAACTTGCATTTGGCCAACGCCATCCTGCCACTGACCCCAGTCAGCGTTCTGGCCGACAGGGATTGGAGTAGCGGAGAGCTGCGTATAGTCATGCACTTGGTAGGTCTGTTCGTAACTTTCTGGGATTCGCTCTCTGAACGGGCCGATGCCGTCGACGGAGGGTTGTGTCTGGGAAAAGCTGTGCATGTGGCCGTGTTCCTGCATACCTACGTACAAGGATGAAGGCGCCGATGACGAGGAGGGCGAAAAGTGATATCGCTGAACCTGGGCCACGTCGTAAATTTGGGACGAATTGCGCGTGCGCGCCGGCATAGTTGCTCTGCGGGCATCGTCGCGCCGTCGGGAAGCCCTTGGCTGGCTCACCCGAGATGATGATGATAGATTTTTCTGCGCTCCACCTTGCTGCGGGTCTTCTTTCAGGTCTTTCGCTATATTTCGGTAGTTCTCCTGGGTTACGGTCTTGAAGGAGTCGGCGCGACCATCGAGTACGCCGAAGTACACTGGTTCCGAAGCTTGGCGACGCGATCCTACTCCCTTGAAGCGTTCCTCAAAGTTATGCTTAGTATCCTTCAAAGAACGGGATTTTCAGCACCTTTACGACGCCAAACATGTGACCATTGCTTACCTCCTCTGACAAATCGTTCAACGTCTTGTGGCGCGCTCGGTAATATGGTTTATTCGTGCGTTTCGATCGCCCCATGATGACTCGCAGAAGGTGGATGAGAAGAAGGGGTGGGCGTTGAACTTCCAGGATGGACGGCGCTGAGCCCAAGGAGGGTAGCGAGATGTTAGGATCCCCTCTCGAGGCATCTGGTCCGTTTTATAGTTGGATTGGGATCTACAACGACAATCGGTGTCCTCGAGTCAGATTCTAAAGAGAACACCTTTGACTCATAGCCTCTTGTCAACGTAGCTGAGTATATGTCGCCCACAACGCTAAATATTGACGCCAGAACTAACTAGAAGGGAGTCGAACCGTATAGCCACTGCATGGGGGACCTGTCGGCTGAAATCGGTTAACAGGGTTGGCGATCAAATTCTTGCTCACCGTAAAGCCTGCCCTGGAAGTATTGTACGGCGCATGGGCAACGAGGTGTCGGAGGGTGTAAAAGTCAATTTTAATACACGAGGCGTATCCACTTCAGGATTACTTTCCTAAAGCCGATTCTTCTCTATGACGCTTGTGAAATTACCGTCCGGTCATCTTCTACCCTCCGGCGTTCTATTTGGTGCCGTACCCTACTGTGGCGTTCACACCTGCTACCATGGCAAATCTTCACTAGCGCGTCTTGTAGTTGTTCTTGCTGAAAATACAACACGACATAAAGGGCTGATACACTACACCTAAGAATGGACAACTGGGATGGAGCTGTTGTCTGTCAGGCAAATTACAGTTGTCTTTCCCTCATAGCAATCGACCGACAAAGTTCCAATTCCTCTGCGCATAATTGTTCGGTGCCTTTCAAAATAACTCTGTACCTTAGCATAGAGGCAGATCATACCATGTATGAGGTACGAAACACTGCCCGACTATCGACCTACCGAACAAAGTAGACGCGAGCAACGTGTTAGGGTGGGGCTTCGCGTTCCACGGTCGTCTTGTATTGAATACAGACGGAAGCCCACGAGCATCGCCGCCAACCTGCGTTCTACCACGTTTTTTCTTGTCTAATGTAAAGGATCCTCATGGTATGCAAGGAAAAAGGCCATCTGTCGCGCGACTCTCGCGTTTGAGTGCACAGCTTACACTCTGATCGAGCATCTCTGAATCGGCGGGGAACGCGCCGCGTTACGTGAGTCGGCACTGGAAGAACAGCGTAGGGCTCACGTATGTCACTGGAGGCAGCATTTCCATGACAATTGAGTGGAGAGTTGGTAGAGAGTGTCAGAAAGGATTGCTTCGTCGGTGAACCTAGTCCGACAAGGACGACTCTTGGCGAAATGAGGATACCGGCCACGACACTCACCGACGATGCTACAATTGTACGTCAACAAATTAGTGCCTTGTATACCACATTGAGACGCGAATGTAGAGGACAAGTATCGAAGAGCACGCCACACTAACATGACCACCGGCCCGATATCCGCGATACCTTCACGCTTACATAAACGACGCCACAGCAAACACAAAACCCTAAACAGGGGCTTGAAGGTCACTTACATCGGAGGACTTTAGGCTCGACAAATGGGAACGTAACCGGAAGAAAAGTATACTGTGGGTGTCGGATAAGTACAATAAGTTGTGAAACTGCACGCTGGAGGTAGATGACCATAGGGAAAACGGCATTCGAGAGCTTGTGGGCCAGGCCAGTCTTCCCCATCGCATCAACAATATCAGTAGAAAGTGGCACAGGTTCAGTGGGTAGAGTTGACTGCTGATTAGTACGCTTTCCTCGACGGTAGAAAAAGAATGCCAATGCTAGTATGGATGCAGTGGTTGAAAATACCTCCAAGGAACATCGAGAATCTTCGGCGGAGAAGTTAGCTTCCTAAACGACGAAAAGCCCTGCACAGGTGCGCAGATTTGAATCCCCCAAGAGCATTCGATGCCGCCCGAGGCACAAAGCATTAGGTATTCTTACTCTTGTATAAGGTTCTCAGTCAGCGTAGCTGTTTGCCCAAAATCCGTTACACCTGGGAAGTCTAAGAAAAGTGAGCTGCTCAGCGGACGAGACGATGATAAATCAAAGAATATGGCTATATATACAGATGCTGTGGACGGAATGGCGATGAATATGATATGATAGGAAGAATGTCGGCGTGCAGTCGTAAATCGATTAAAAAAAGACGAGGAGTGTAGTTCACTTTCTTCTGCTGGTCGTTCCAGAAGCTGGCTTGGTGGAAGCGCCGTGCGGGGCGCCTGCAGACATAGACGCTGGCGACGAAGCACCGGATGAACTAATAGGCTTCTCCTTTGTCTTCGCCTGCGTATTTGCACTCGAACCAGCTTTCGAACGCACAGCACCTCTCTTCGACCTCGCCGCAGCCGATGACTCTGTCGGCCTGAGCTTCAACGGTTGTTTGGGCGGTGGCGACGCATACCTCGCTACGCGGGGCCGAACAGGCCTCGACGCAGTTACCGCCCGAAGGTGCTGCGAGCGCACGACCTTCCTCCTCTTCTCCTCAGGTGGTATAGCGGGGTCGTGCTCCTCTTGTTCCTCTCGTTCCTCGGCGGCCTGGTCCTCGGTGTCGGAGCGGCTGCTTACCGAGGAGGGAGCGAGGGCGTCATCGGCGGTATCGCTGGCGCTTGCCAGAGGCCGGAGGGTGTCTGAGGTAAGCTTCCGCGTAGGAGGAGGAAGTCGCGGAGCGGAGGTGGTCTTTGGGCGCTCAGAATCGGAGAGGTCCTCAGGTTCCTCTTCAGAGCCTTCGTCCTCGACTTGGCGTACCCGGTTCTTGGTGCTTAGAGGCCTGGTCTTGGGGTACGACCGCTTCTTTCCTATGACGGTTGAGGACAGCATGGCTGGCCCAGGTGCTGAGGAAGAGTCGGACGACGTCTGCGTCCTCAGAGAGTCGACCGTGGTCAGTGCGGACGACCTGCTCGGTACACTCGCAACCGACGAGGCCGATATCATCGACACGAAGCGTCTTGAGTGTATCTGTGACCGCACCGAGCCCTGCGGAGGTAGGGGCGTCCTCAGTGTCACGTTGAACGCGTCCTCGTCCTCATCTTCATAGTCGTCTGACGTCGATATGCTGTCGTCCGTGTCCTTGGCGAGTTGCTGGTTGGCAAGATAGTGGTAAATCCCGAAGTTGGTGGTGTCTCTGTCGCTCGAGTCACGCGCGTGAGTGGGATTCAAGGGTTCACGCTGTGGCAGGAGCGACTGGCGAAAATCCTGCTGAGCCATCTCTTCTTCGATTGGCGGGTACAGCGAGGACGGTAAAGCCATCGAGCTTGGGATGAGCCTCGCCGTTGTCGTTATCGGCGTTGGCGGATATGCAGAAGGGAATGGGGGATACTGCCTCCATTCGTCGAGCTGCTGCTGCTCTATTAGGCGCTGAGCCTCGTTGGGTGTGGCACTGGCATCCTTGGGCGGCTCAGAAGCCTGTACTGATGGCTTGATGGTCAGATTCGCCTGAGCTTCTTCTTCTGGATCTTCATCCGCGTAGGCAGCCTGCGGGGGATACCAGATCTGATGATGCGAGGTAGACTCTGCACCACTCTCAGATCGACTGTCTGAATCTTTCCGAGGTAGTGAAAGGGAGGGCCCTGCTTGACTGTTTCCACGTGCACCGGCTATTTTGCTTGGTCTATCTTGAGATGGACGTCGGGCTTCAGAGTCGGCAGGTCGTTTTCCCTTAGAAGCTTTGCTGGGTAGCGCGACACCAGCTGCCTCTGGAGGATCTTGTGGCAAGGGCAATAGACCAGGAGCAGAAAAGGCGAGGATGGAGGAA
>CACVBS010000024.1:173862-228116 GCA_902728275.1 Cyclocybe aegerita
GGTTGGTTCTTGCCCGCCAACGACTCCGAGAGGACGATTTGACAGTCTTGGTACGAGACTAGGTTCTTGCCGCCCACCATCTGCCATCCCAAATGCCCAAGATCAGGACAACGAGAACGAAGGCTCCGCCGGAGGGATATGAGGACATAGAAGAGGTATGTGTCTTGTTCAAGTTCGGTTCTTTCGTGTCTTGTCTTAACCACAGAATTTACCAGATTTTAGAAGACTATGCGAAGAAGATGCGAGACGCAGAGAACGAGTCCCACGAGGGAAAACGCAAGGCCGAGTCATTATGGCCCATCATGCGCATCTCCCATGCTCGCTCACGGTACATCTATGAGCTGTACTACAAGCGCGAGGCCATCTCACGAGAGCTGTACGACTGGCTGCTGAAGCAAGGCTATGCTGACGTTAAGTGGGTCTTTCTCTTCGGACGCGCGCATCGCGAGTCATTTATAGCGAGGTTTACTTACATACAACCGAATCTCTTGACAGCCTCATCGCGAAATGGAAAAAGACGGGATATGAGAAACTGTGCTGTCTTCGGTGCATACAGACGAAAGTGAGTTCTGGTTCGTTTCGGTTTAATTTCGGTTTGCTAATGAGAGGATCGACTAGGACATGAATTACCAAGGTTCGACGTGCATATGTAGGGTGCCGAAGGCTCAAGTCAGGTCGGGCACTGTCGTTGAATGCGTGCACTGTGGTGTGTTCCTTCTCCTGTCTGGTTCTCCTGCTTCTTTTCTTACCTATATTCTTCTAGGTTGCCGCGGGTGCAGCTCCGACTCGTGAATTATTCAACAGGTTTCCCGCACATGCTTTGTGGTCTTCGAATGGCTCGGCTTTAGCTTATTCTCCTATCGTTCTGCAGTGAACGTTCATTAGATTCGGGGTCCGTGCTTTCTCCATGCAGACATGCAACATATCCGTGTTCCGTTGTGCCACTTGCAACACTGTTGGCAGCGGCGGATAAAGCCACCACTGTACTTGTACTCGTTCATGTAGTATATTGCACACCATCATGAAATTTAGATGCGCCGGCATCCTTCTCTGGGTATGGCAAACGAGCTTCTCGGGTTTGATCCATCATCACGATTCTCGGCGGTTGTTGGTTACTACGCTCTTACTTCTTTCCATCATGCTCTGGAGCCGCCGCACAGCGCAATCTACGAATTCCGAGAGACGAGAGGGCAGCGGGAAATGAATTGTTGCTCGATCAGATCAAGTGGGGGCAACAGTTGATGGGTCAAAACTTGGCGACCCTATTTTTGCTGTGACCTCTGCCGGACATATATAAGAAAGGCACGTAGAATGAAACAAATCGACCCCCGTCCCTTTCGCTTTCACCACCATGGGCGAATTCAGCGACCAAGTTCTGTCGCTCTTTGCGCGAGCTGCGTCTGAGCAGGTATGTCTTTCGTATGTCTTCCGTCCAGAAAACTGAGTCGTCTTTGTTCAAGGGAGGTGTGATTTCAGGAGACAACCCGACCCACTACAACAGGGACAATCCGATTCGCCTATGGATCATCCAAGTCTGTGCGTATCGTCCTCTGGCGTGCATATACTTACGTCTTTCTAACCGTCACTATGTCGCAGTCATCATCATCACCTTCACCCAGATTTTGTCGCTGGGTCTCTCCCGTATGCGCCAGCCACGAGTGATAGCAGAGGTCATTGGTGGTGTCCTTCTAGGCCCAACCGTCATGGGTCGTATCCCGCACTTCAGGGAGACCATCTTCCCGACAGACAGCATCCCCATCCTCACGATCACCAGTAACATCGGCCTCGTCCTCTTTCTCTTCCTCGTTGGCCTCGAAATCGATACCCGCCTGCTGAAGCGGAACATACTTGCCTCGGCAGGCGTTTCCATAGCAGGTCTCCTTTTCCCCCTGGGTCTCGGTGCAGCACTAGGTGTCGCGGTTTATAGGGAGTTCATCGACGACACCGTCAACTTCGGCCACTTCCTCCTCTTTGTCGCCGTTGCCGTCGGTATCACCGCCTTCCCCGTCCTCTGCCGGATCTTGACCGAGCTCAAGCTGCTCGACACTGAAGTCGGCCTCGTCGTGCTCTCAGCCGGTATCGGGAATGATGTTATTGGATGGGTTTTGTTGGCCCTGACCGTTGCCCTCGTCAATGCCTCGTCTGGGCTCACGGCGCTGTGGGTCCTCTTGGCGAGCGCCGGATACACGATCGTGCTCCTCTACCCTGGGCGCTGGGGCTACCGCTGGTTGGCCAGGCGCACGGGCAGTTTGGAGCAGGGCTTCCCTACGCCATTCTTGATGACGGTCACCATCCTCGTCGTATTGGCCTCGGCCTTCTTCACTGACATTATTGGAGTTCATGCCATTTTTGGTGAGTTACGTTCATGTTCTATGGTTTCTATTCTGACCTGTCATCTTTCAACAGGCGGATTTTTGGCTGGATTGATCATCCCCCATGATAACGGCTTCGCTATCTCAGTGGTCGAAAAATTGGAAGATCTCATCAACATCCTGTTCTTGCCAATCGTGAGTTGCCTGCTGTTATGACCCCCGAAAACACACCTGATCTTTTTTTGTCAGTACTTCACGCTCTCCGGACTTAGAACCAACTTGGGTTTACTCAACACGGGTACTGACTGGGGTTACATTGTCCTTATCTGTACTGTTGCCTTTTCCTCGAAATTCCTTGCTTGTGGAGCAGCAGCATTCTTCGGTGGTTTCAACTGGAGAGAGTCTGGTGCCATCGGATCTCTCATGTCCTGCAAGGGGTAAGTCTCTCTTCTCCTTTATGACTGCGACGAACTAATTCCTTTCGCCAGACTTGTCGAACTCATCGTGCTTAACATCGGCCTTCAAGCCAGGATCCTCAATGAGCGCACATTCTCGATGTTCGTTGTCCACGCTCTCGTCCTTACGTTCATAACGACCCCTCTCGTCATTGCGTTCTATCCTCCCAAGTACCGTATCCATCACAGAGATGAAAAACCTGCTGGAGACGAAGCCGCTTTGCCCACAAGGGCACCCTCGAACGACGAGCACAAGACCAGGTTCTCGCTTGTCTTGGACAAGATTGAAGCTCTTCCGGCTGCTATGACCCTGTCGCAGCTCTTGCACTATCCCTCAGCTGTCCTCCCTTCTTCGCACGCTTCGCAGCTGTCTACCATCAACGAAAAGGCATTGGAAGCTGGCTTGGATGATGTGAAGGACCATGGAGAGGCGCCGCCACGATCTGCCATTACGATTGAAGCTCTTCGTCTCATGGAGCTCACTGCCCGGACATCAGCCGTCCTCAGGTCCCAAGAAGCCGACTCGCTCATTTACAATGACCCTGTCGTCTCGGTGTACAAGACCTTCGGCCAACTTAACCACTTCAATGTATCCGCGAAGCTCTCCGTCGTCAACTACGAGGAGTTCCCCGAGGCTGTCGCCAAGCATGTTTCGGACACCGGATCTGAGATGGTCATCATCCCTTGGCCACGGGGCATTACTTCCGTGCTCGAGGAGGAGGCAGAGGGGCAGCACGTCGGCACGCGCAACCCCTTCGACGGCATCTTCCATAAGACGACGACGGAGGACCAGACGAGCTCCGTCGTGTACTCGGAGTTCATCCGCAACGTCTTTTCGCAGTCGCCCTCCGACATTGCACTCTTTGTCGATCGTGGGCTGACGACTGCACCGACGGGCAACACGAAGCAGCACTTCTTCCTGCCGTTCTTCGGAGGCCCGGATGATCGTTTGGCGCTGACGTTCTTGGTGCAGCTGTGCGAGAACTATGCTGTGAGCGCGACTGTTGTCAGGATGGCGACGATGGATAGTGACGATGTCGCGAGGACGACCGACGATGCCAAGTTATCTGGTGCCCTTTCGCCCACGTTCCATAATGTGCGTCTTCCTTTCTTTTTCGTTGAAACCTCCGCACCCGTTTGCTGATTGAAAATTGATAATCTCTATGATGTGTAGACCGTCGCTGCTGCTGACACCGTCTATGGCCAACACACTACGCAAACCCGCCTCGAATCCGACACGGCTGACAACCTTGTCTGGGGCAAGTACACCACCCCAAGCACCGTGCACCCCTCCAACGTCGCCTCTGCCCTTACCCGCATCTCATTCATCAACGAGTCCGCCACCAAGCCCCTGCACCGTGTCGCCGAGCTCGCGAAGCAAGAAGCCGCCATCAGCATTGCGCGTTCGGGCAAGACGCTCATCGTCCTCGCTGGCAGGTCGCGTCGTTTGGCCGTCGAGAACCTCCGCGGCGAGCTCAGGTCACTCATCTCAGAGACCGGGTCGTCCATCAGCTCCTCGGTGCCGAAGACGCTTGGTGACGTTGGTGCAGGTCTCGTCGCGGCTGGCGTCAACGCGAGCTTGCTCGTCCTCCAGGCTGCTCCTTCTGCTTCGTCGTAGTCGCATTCCGTTCGTCCAGTTGGCCCTTTTTGGTACTATTTATGGCTTATATGAGATGATCTTCTGTACGATACCGCTTCACGCCCCCTATTTCGTTTGATGCTAGCATACCTAGATGACCATGACCTCATCGAGTACTCACGATATTTTTTTTGCTAACCCCTATCACGATACAATAAAGGGTCTCCACACATCCTTTCATCTATCCTTTGAACTGGCGAGTGCAACTGAACAAAAGACGTCGGAGCACAATTTACGAGCAGCGCCGCCATGGTTAAGACGAAGGAGCCAAGTAGAAAATACATGGAGTATACGCAGTACATGAGGATCCAGAATGACAAAAGAAAGAGAAGAATGAGATTATCAACAAAATTGCACCGTAGCATCATGCCTCCCAACATCATATCAGGACAGAGGCCAAAGTTCAAACCCGAATGGGTCCTCTGCAAACGAAAATCCCTCTAGGTGCGCTGATGAGTCGAGTGGTTCGTCCTGACCCTCCGCTAGGTAATTCAATTCCGGAAAATCCACAACTCCGACTGTGCTCCCCGCTTCAACTGCATCTGTACTCGTCGTGGTCGGAGGATCCGATAGCGAGGCAAAGACCGTATCCAAAATGCAACTGACCTCGTGCTCGACGCCTGTGCAGTTGCACTCCGGGTATGGCTTCGAGGAGGGCGTCTCCTTTGCACACTGTTCGTCGGCTTTGAAGACAGGCTGGCATTCCGTAGACTCCTCAGCGTCGTCGGGCAAGTCGCCGTCGAGAAATTCGACACCGTCCACTTCTGCAAGAATCTCCACAGCCTTGCGCTTTCCAAGTGCCTTCTCCGATGGACGATAGGGTTCAGTGGGAGGTGGGCTGTCAGTCCTGTTGCGGCTTCTCTTAACAACCACCCCAGGAACAAGGCGCTGGGTCTCCTCCGCAACCTCTCTAACGACTGGAGAGCTGCGAATCTTGTCAGTCCGTGTTCTGATATTTTGCAAGGACGCCTTCTTCTTGGCCTTCTTCTGAGCTTTCTTCTTGGCCTCCTTTTGAGCCTCCTTCTGCGCCTCCTTCTGAGCCTTCGCCCGGCATTTTTCCGCTTCAGTAGCTGGCGTGGAGATATCGAAGTTGGTTGCGCCACCAACGTTCACGCGGAACTCGACAAACGAAGAGGATTGGGGTGCGGGAACGTCAGGAGGGCATGCCTTCCTGTTCCGGGAAACTGGTGTGGGATTCACCAGGCCTACGCTGGGTATCGTTTTTCGGAGCGGAAGAGCGTTCTCTGTCGGCGGACAAGTATCCGTCATTAGACGGCGACCAACGGCTCGAGCTGCCTGGGCAAGCCGTTCTGCAGACGCAATGCGCGCCCGGGCATCCTCGTAAGCAGATATCCGTTGTTGCAAGTTTGTCACCACTTCTGGCACGGGCCAAGGGGGATACGGCACAACGGTGGAGACACCATGATCCACCTGTAGTTGTTGCTGGTGCTGGTGTTGGTGTTGGTGATACTGGTGGTGTTGGTGATACTGGTGGTGTTGGTGATACTGGTGGCGTTGGTGTTGAGGAAAGAGCGGTATAAAATACTCCGACCCAGCGACAGGAAGAGGACCGTGGCAGAACTAGATGAAAATGCTCGTAACATGAAGCACGAAAGGAGAACGAGGACTTACCGCTGATGCAGGCCGTTGTGGATTTTGGGACAGATCCTCCAATGCGGATCGTTGTCGGCAAAGTTGGCGAGGCGGTTGGTCTTCCTCATTCTGAACAATTGTAAGATGCAGGCGAGGAAGAAGAAAACTAAGCACGTACCATGGATTCATCTGCCCTCCTCTTCCTACTCCCGCTTTCGATTGGATCCATGCTGGCCACAGCTTGTTGTGGCGGCATTTGCATTTGCGAGGCCATGGGGGCAACTCGTCCTGGAAGGGGGCTAGGCCACACTCCATACGGGTACTCTTGCACACCAGGTGCATCGATGAGGTTGAATTGGTCGTTGAAGTTATTGTTTTGCATAGTGATAGAGACTTGTTGTGTCGGTTGATGTAGTTTGAGGAAGGAAGGCCTATGCCACCGTTCGCAAATAAATACTGTCGCGTCGCGCGTTGCGTCTCGAAAAAACGTGATCACAAATTTCAGTCATGTTTAGTTGCTGATTCTGGAAGGCTGCGATTCAAGCTTTTGATTATTAGGTGCGTCCACATTGTTTTCGATAACCACACAATTGTAACGGTCTTCCTGACAGAGTCTATGGGCGATAAGAATTGGCTCGGGTAAATAAGAACAGAAAGGAAACATACCTTGACAAGTCGTCGATTATATAGGGCGATATCCTACTCTCTAAGTCGGCTCAGGTTGATTTTCTAAGCTCAGAGAGGCCAGAAAACATTGGAGACGGTGTCTGGAGATGGCCTATAGTTTTCACGCAACCGCGAAAGAAAAGCTGGCTGGTTGGAAGAGCTCCTTCGTCGATCGGCAACGGGTTCTGCGTTCAGGATCTGCTACTGCGACCACCACGGAAGGTTAGCGATGGAGGCAATGCATTTTTCATGACTTACACACGTAGACTTTAGCGTAAATCCCTGCTCTAATCCCCTGTTAAATACTGAGCAGTCGTCTTCTGCAGGACTTATTTCGCTGGATTCGTGCGAGATGCCGGTGTTCTATGCACATCCCTTACGCTAATTAAGCCAATCCACCCGTTCAATTTTACTAGACATTACTCTGGAGGTTTGACTTTCCAGAAGTCATTTCGTGCAACCTGGAAAATCATGAAGCCTGCGGCTTTCGTGTATATCGACGATATACAATCCCTTCTCGCCGAGGATGCGTCTTAAGTTGCACGCAGCTAAAATATAATGTAGATGGTGAGCTTGAAAGATGCCCGAAAATAGCGCTCACAGACTCTTCGCCTTTTCTCGGAGAATATCTCCTGCTGACACTTTAGTGGACCAAGGCCGGAACACACCAGCACCAGTCGATCGTCTTCGACTTTTACTTCGCGACATTAGGAATACCCGGCTAAAAATTTTGGGGTATCTTGGAGAAATCTTGAGTTGTCGACGACATTGGGACTGGCGGTAGCACAGTTGGGAACTAGAAGGTGATTAAGGAGAGCCGTGTATCGGCCATGAACGTGGGCATGGTGGAAGTCTATGTATCCAACATGGACGAAGAAAGAGATCTGGAGAGCATCTCTGCCTCATAAAATGGGGCGTTCTAGCTCATTCAAATGAACATGTCAGGTCCGGTGGTGCTGTGACGAAGATGTTATTTACATCCAAATGCAATCTGCAATGTAAAGGCATACCTGGCCCAAAATCGACATATTCAGCTGGAACACGGCGAGCAATAGTACAATCCTTTCTTGCTACGAGAGGCTAAGATGATCTATTGCGATGTCGTTGAGGAGCAATCGGATGTCATCGGACGCTAGGAGGCGTCGGGACCGAAATATTGCCTTTTTCGGAAGTTGCTACCATCATTCCTTCAACGTGGATTCGGCGTTAGCAGTTTTACCACATTCCTGTTTGACTTTTCGTCTTTGACACCTATAGCTCAAAACATCAGTCCCAAGAGGCTAGAAATTTGACGGTATTGTAGGTGGGCTGGGACAAAGTCGGGTCCAAGGTGTGTTGCCTATGCCCGGCGTCACCATTTTTTTCTGACGAGCCTCTTGCTTCATTCTTCCAAAGTAGATGCAATTCGAACTAGGTCGACTTGTTGTCCTTGATTCTCTGTGAATATAGTCGAGCTTCCTCCACCGTAACAATCTCCCGGGAAAATCGCAAATACATTTGTTAACTGCCAACACGATCTCTAGGAACATGTATGAAACTGGTGCTGTCCGAGGGCATCCGAGTCGTATCGTTTCCGTTGAAGGACCCGACTGCTTCTTTCTGGCCGTACCGTAACCCAGCGTCAGATTCGTCTCCTGGGTTTATTATCAAGAGGATCTTGGATTTAAATTGTCGCCTCATTGCTTATTGTTCCGGGGCAGTATTGAGTATAGCCAGGACGACCTATCACCTTCATCGTACACTAAGACAGTCAGGCGGACGGTTCGAGGTCAGATCTATATCTCCCCCTTTTTCCCTCTCGTCTTTTATTCTAGCTGCTCGTGCCAATAATAATGCCTCTCAACAGTTCATCAATCCCTACAGATCTTTCACCTCGGACTCTGCCAAGTAAAGAAGAAAACAACGCGACCGGACTCATTGTCTTCCCTATTTCCCCCAGTTCGGCCAGCTATCTCAGAAAAACGTCGAATGCCCAGTCATACCACTACCAGTCGGTCGAGCCATCAACCCTTTTCATTTCCCAACCAGCCTTCCTTCGCTGACTCTCGCTTTCCTCGCTGATACCTCCGGATAATCCGTGTAGACGTCATGTATCAACGTTGTGTAAGCCCGAAGGAATCCATTCCATTGCACTGGTTGCTGACGTGATGCTGAATCTTGGCTTGAAACCTCAAGCTGCTGGCCTAGGTTCTGCTCTATGGTGCCCCCCTCCCGCTCATCGCGCTTTGCATTGTGAAAGCTCGGCCAGTAATTGTCCTCTCAGCTTTGACAGCAGCTATGTCTCGTAAAGACGCTTGTTTGCACCATGCAAATGGCCGGATGGACTGAGTGTTCCATTGCGCAAAGCATCGCAAAACCTTTCAAAGCGGGGTCACGTTATTGGACGCGACTGTCGCTACTTAAATTGCTGCCACCCTTTTCCTAATTCCCTTAAATCGCCTTTCCTCCTCCGTCATTTTCAGCCCTTCGCCGCCTACCACCTTTGCAACCACCCAATCCTTTCCTTTCCGACATGTCGTACCGCCAGGGCGCCAACTACAATAACCTCACACACACGTCGACGAGTTCTAACACGTTCGACGAGCTCAAGGAGTACCCGTGCACTTTCCCATACCTTCTCAGCAGTCAAGCTCTTCAAATGCCACACACTCTTTTATCATTTTCCGGGCACCATACATCATACGAAGATTTTCAGCCGGCAGGATCTGGCAGCTCTTTCCAACCTTTTTATCAGGCGACACATCAGTATGAAGTCGCACATAGCGGCATCAGGGATTTGCCACCTCGAAAAGCAGCTACAGACGTCCCCGAACGCGGGGTAAAAAGGAGTGCAAGTTTTGCGAACGTGCGTGTTCTCCCGCGGTTCCCAGACACCGACATGCCGATCGACCGTACTACTCTATAGCTCGATTGCGGTGCTACGACCAGCCGTCGGCGCCAAGAACCCCTCCTTCAGCTTCCCAATAACCCGCAGCCCAGCTACGAACTGGTACGTGGCTTGTGTTCGTCCCGGCAACGGTCTATTCATTCGACACAGACTCTGCCTATCCCTTATCTAGCCGACATCAACGTTGGTTTCAGCGCTGAAGCTAATGGCAGCCTTAGGGTGCCTATGAGTGACACTATCAACGACATTGGCGTCGGATTTGACCTTGTGGACGACCAGTATGACTGGACATCCATGCTCGCGCAACCTCGTATCAGGTCTGAATCAGCCGAGTCCATTCAAGTCGAGGCAAACCCTTCCGCCCCTGACATTGACCTTCGGTCAACGGCGCCCCCCCCAGCTCTCAAGCCACCACGACATTAAGGCGTCCTCTTCTGTTCCCTCGTCGGGGGTCGTTTCATCGCCAGTCGCAAATTCCAGAGTGGTCGCTACTCCTGCTGACAACCCGCATCATACCGTCGCAGGATCAACCCCACCTCTCCCGGCCCCCAGTGGCCGTAAGGCTCGTGCTCCAAGGAAGCGCAAGGAATCGAATCCCTCACCTCCTCAACCATGGAGCAAGCTCGACTGGACCGGTGTCCACCAGACGAACAACACCTGGGACCCGACCCTCCCGAACCCCGCGGCCAACGCCTCGATTCGACGTCTTCGAGCTGCGGCAGCAGCTGACGCTGAAAAATCCAGGCTATCACCAGGTCCTTCATCTACAACAAGTCGAGAATATCCAGGAGGAGGAGAGACGAAGGAGGTCAATACAGACAGGGACACTGAAGTCAATATTGATGAAGTTGTTGGCGTCCTAGACAACATGGTAAGGGTCCAAGCACGCCAGCTTTTGGGTGGTACAGGCACGGAGGATCAGTTGCAACGAGTTTGTTCAATGGTAGCTCAACGCCTGCTGAATTGGCGCTGATACACCTCTTTGCGCGTCAAGGTGGTATATGGGGTAGCTTTCTTGTGCCACTGATTTTAGTTTTCTTCCTTGTTTCACCATGCTCTTATCCCCCTCTCAGGATCTCTTCTTTGAACGATAATTAATGCTAATAGCGATGATTTACTCTGAATACCCTTATGTTTGTAGCCCTAGCCATCTCTGCCGTATCTTCCCTTCATTTTTCCTTGTATCCCTATCAAACCACTCTCGTCCTAGGACTACTTCACTTAGGCATCACCAGTACTTATCATACTCACGTCTGTGAATAAAACCTTTGAAAATGAATTGCTTCGCTCAGTTATAAAGCCAGGCAAAGCCCTTTTGCTTCGACTGGGACACCCACATGGCCCCACAGCCTTTGTTGAGCGCAGAGGTTTTCGCCAATTGAGGCCAAAGAAAAGCACAACAACCGCTTGCGAACCTGCTAAATTTGGCTTCAAATTTTTGAAGGCTTTCGCAAGATATGCAATGGCATTCTGCAGCATAAATGAACCTTTCATCCTTGCAAGTTACTCTTCCTCTTCTAGGTCCAATCTACCTTCAAAGGTCGCTGGCGTGTACGCGTCCTCACACCAGAAATCAAATGGCTCGGATGGATATGTTACCGTCGCTGCTCAGGCAGACGGTGTGCACGTTCTAGACGTGAATATTTCCACCCTTTCATATTTCAATACGCCTCAAACACTTCCAAAGGTATCTGATCTTCATCCAGTGATTTCGCATACTCTTGGGCCATCTGCCTCTTTCCAATGCCCGCCCTTGTCTGTGGCCTCCTCGTCAACCCGTACGACCACGTACGCAATCATATCTAGTTCGGCGGAGCTATCGTCCTCTGAAGAATCGGGTCGAACACTTTGGGCTTGGGAGGATGATTCATCAGTGCAAGAGAAGCAAAAGGCGAAGCGGGCTAAAACGATAGTGCGTCAATTTTGCTCACATCGAGACATCGTTAGATCAACTGAGTTCAGCGAAGCTGCCAGCAGGACAGGTTACTCATGATATATGCTCTTGCAATGATAAAATTCTCGTCATATCGGCCACAGGACATATGGTCCTGATTGACCCAGAGTCACTGGAAACGAAGTCCACACATTCACCCACTCCTCCATCATCGTTCAAAGTCAGCCATTCTTGGCTGCTATCACGTCCTCAGGCCTCTTCGATGCTCGTTATGTTGGGTTCCAAAACCTCGAAAAATGCTCATCTTCGAATTCTGGCTATCGACGAAGCAGATTCCATATCCGAGAAAAGCGAACACGAACTTTCCATCGACCATGAAGTAAGAGTTTTTTTTCCTATTCCCCCTTCATTTCTTCGCATAAGCCTATGTGTGCATATGTGACTTCATGACGAGTAACGTCTACATGAGTTTTCGCTAGAATTTCCTCGAGGAGAATTTTCATTCATTATCTCTTATTTCCGATGCATTCGATTGTCGAACTAACCTCTCGTTTTCATAGGACATTACTGGCGTGTCATGCAGTTCCGAAGGAGTTCTGAGTATTTTGGGTGCGTCCATAAGGTTCAGCCTCGGCTGGTGTTTCCCGACCTCATGAGTCTTGACGAACAGTTAAGGACGGCGCATGGCGGTCCTATCGAATACAAGGCGATTCATTAGCGGACCTTGCTCCTCCTATAACCCTCTCTGTCCCGTCCATGCCTCTGTCGAACGCCCTCCTCGCCTTGACTACTTCCCACGTCTTACTCGCTACCGTTTCCTCCCAAGAAATCAACATCCTGCTTTGGGATGTACAATTCGCGGTCCTCTTAGCTTCTCACAGCGTCCCTGTGCCATCGAGCCTGTCCTCATCCTCTCTGCAAATACGACTCGTCGCAGGCTCTCACTCGCAGCAGAGCCAGAAAACGAAGACTCAAGTGGTCAATGGTCAAGCCATCCTTATCATATCTTCCGTGCCTACCAAAAAGCGTCAAGACGAGCCTTTTGATGCCTCTCAGCAGAAAAGCACCTCAGTTCTCCTCGTCGTGCCCTTTACTGTTCCATCACAGTCCACAATCGCTGCTGCCATGGGCCGCGGAGCTGCTGGCAAAAAGTGGCTGAAGATAAGCAGTACATTAAACGATGCAAGCGCCAGCCAAAAGGGCGCTGAGGAGACCGCCAAGGAGAAAGTGTTGGGCACAATGAGAGCGGCGATTTCTAGTGGAAGACCACAGGCTGCTGTGGCGGCATTTATGAAGTGGGCACCAAAGGAAGGCCAGGTGAGAGTCGTTATTTTTTGCCCGTGTTCTTGTTCTCACTGAAAATCTTCCTAATGCCAGGAAACGACATCGGCTCTGCAGCATAATTTTGTCAAAGAAGTTTTGGAATTGGTCCTCCTTCCAGCCCCAGACTCGAAGGCACTTTCAGCGTATGCATCCGAGATTGTGCGATACCTCCTTGAACGACAACTTGCGTGCAGTTCCATGATTTCGATGCCAGGAGGACTGTTAGGCGCATTAAGATTACGAGCAGACTGGGTACGTCTTCTGGTGTGAATGAAACAGCCTCTTGTTGCTCACATAATGTAGAAATCCATCCAGCTGGCTTTCTCAAAAGTCCCCGACCTAACAGAAGTAGAGCTTGTTGAGACGTTGCGGTTTATCATAGCACACGAACGTCTCTCCTCCGCGCCAGATGCAATGCAAGTCGACCAAACGACTTCAGCAGACAACCCATTGCCTCTTGCTGCTTACCTTGGTCTCTTAGCCAACTATTCTACCTCTCGCGGCCCGCTTCTTCTGGCCTTCCGGCGGCATCTTCAAGATCCTGAAGACGTAACCAGAGTGCTTAGAGTTCTTGAGATTTGGGTGGAGAGGAGAGGAAACATGGGCGAAAACCTCTTCCCTTCTAATAAAGAGTTGACAAAGACGAACCAGGGCATGTGGATCGTCTCAGGTAAGAAGGGTGGCAATCAGGATGTCCCTTCGCTGGAACAGGTAAGCTCTATTACTAGATCCAGATGGACCAAGGGTTCAACTCTTCTTTTCCTTCCAGATCGTAAGCCTCTTGCAAACCCTCCTTGACGCGAGCTTCCTGGTCCTCCTCCCATACAAGCCAGCCCACAGGAGCCTGCGCACACTGCGGGCCCTCCTGAACCCAGAGGTAGCCTTCGCACGTGAGGTGGAGCACTTACGTGGGCCTCTCGAGCCATTCGCCGTTGCTCAGGAGAAGGCCGTGAAAGAGAGCCTCATTTCTCCGCAGGAGAGGGAGAGGGAAAGAGAGAAGGGTGATTGGAGGCAGAGGCGGAAAGCGGGTGCTGCAGGGACAGACATTGGGGTTTATCAGTTAGAAGAACTTGTCATTTAAGTTGCAGACCACCCTTTGGGCGAGGATGAGAGAAGTCGATGCTGTTTGCATGGCCATTCGAATAACAAGAGAGGCACGGTTTCGGAGGTGAGCAATAAAAGGGGAGTAAATAAGATTCATGCAACTGTTGAGTACGAGGACAGATGTAGTTGATAAGGATATATAATGTAAATGATCAATAAAATATTAGGTATCAGAGTGTCAAGCTTCAAGCTTCAAGGGTGAAGCGATCGTATTCTAGAAAGAGGCCTTATCTTCCTTCCTCTCAGCTCGTCGACGCGGGTCAGCGAGGCAACTTCAATCGGCTGCGAGACTGTCTCCTCGGAACTGGCCTCAGAATCGAGCTTCACTTTCTTGAACGAACCCTCCTCGACTGGAGTACCGCCATTGTCGAGTTTTCGTTTCAGCCCGAGATAATCAAAAGCTGCATCGCCTTTTGGCCAATCGTCCTTCGCCAGTTGAGCCGCAATCTCGCTCATCATCTCGTCGTGACTGCTAAAGGTTGGCGTGAATTTTGGTTTGCGGGCATTGGGTCGACGTCGATCAATGCAAATGTTGTGCCATTCACGGACAGCCTCGAGAGAGAAATCGAGCAACTCGGTGAGAGGGGCGTTGTCGGTGACAGCAAAGTCTTCGCCGATGGGGTTCCTGCTCGATGCAACACGGGCTTTGCCAGCGCCTCCAGTCACAGTGCCATCGTCATTGCTGTTGGAATAATCGAAGATGTAATCCATGATCATCCCAAGGTTGTCAAAACGATTGTGGTCAAGGTAGCGGAGGGTGAAATAGAGGATGATGTAGACAAAGGATTCAAGGTCGTCTGGAAGCTCATGCAACTTTGTAGGGTCTTCCAGGAGTCCCACTGACATGAACTGCCAAGTCCCCTGTATGCAATTGTCAGAGCCTGGATCATACTTATATGAGAGGACGAGAACTTACCGATCGAAACTTCTGCCTGGCTCCATTCTTGATATCTTCAACTGCCCTCGCGAGATCCCAGTCGTTCAAGATCCCACGACCATCCGGGGTCATCATGATATTTTTGGCACTAATATCGCGATGAAGGAACCCTGCTTTCACATAGGCGTCGTGATGAGCTACATGGAATATAGCGTCAGAAGTGCATAATAGGACAAAGGTTGAGGATGAACCCAACATACCAATAAGAGCATCAAGAACGACCGTGATAAACTGCTTCGAAGACTTGAAACGATGTAAATGGATGCCAATGAAGTCTTCGCAGAACCTAGTGTGCATCCGTACGTCGAGGGTGTTGGGTTTGGCGCCTAAATTCCAAGGCTCCGAGGTGAAAGTATGTGTAATGGTCTCCTGGTTGAGGTCATCCCCGCAGACGAACTTCGGGATGTTGCGGACGCCCTTCTCGTTCAAAATCGCCAGAATTTCGGATTCTTTCTGCATGCCAGGCTCAATGGAACGCCACGAGTCCTTCAGAAAAACCACCTTCTTGTCCTTCGTGTCCCAGACCGGGTAGCCTTTCGTTGCCCGACCAGTTAAGGACTCAGGCTCTGCCATAGCGCCCCACGCAATGACGTCGCGCATATCATCGCCGTCTGGAACTTGCAAGACCATGACCTTTCGCTCTTCGGACGGTTGCCATTGCATGAGGTGCTCGTGGGCCAGAGCGATCTCCGTGTCGGTTGCAGGGCGGACGGTGGTGTCGTGGCCGCGTTCCGCAGGAGAAAGTTGCGAGAATCGCCAAAAGAAATCGAGGAGGATGGTCCCATTGGTCTGAATATTGAATCTCTCAGACACGATGCCACCCGAACGGTCGATTCGAATGAAACGGCAAAAGGGAACCCCAATCCAGATCACGAATAAGTGGGTTCTGTGTTGGCGTGCGGCCCACTGGGTGGCATATGATGCAATCTGGCCACGACAGTATGCACCTTTGACGGTCTGCGACTCGAAGGAAAAGTTGTCTGTGTCGTCTGAGACGGGGTCGCGAAAAGGGTCGCTCTTGTTGTCCCATGGTTTTACTTCGACGATCATCTCGACAGCATCGTATCGCAAAGTGTTTTGAGGAATGTCTGCTTCCTGGTCGTAGATACAAATGTCGGGCGGGAGTTTCTTCGATTTTGCAGATGTCTTGTCAGGGTTCGCCGAGGTGTCAATCATATCCATGCCAGGAATTGCATGAGATTTTGTGATGAGCGAGATCTGTGGGCTCTATGTTAATCAAAGAATGGAGACAATAGAGAATGTGGGGCTTACAAATGGTTCATACAAGTCTCGTTCCTTTCCAATTATTCGAGGAGTGTTGAACGTGCGGGTGGAGAAAGAAGGGCGTTTCGGACCGTTCGGTTTGCTGGGGAGAAACCTCTTCAAGAACTTGCGAGGTTCCATAGGACCAACCCATTTTCCAGACATTTCCTTGGACATCTGGCCGTGCCTTTCGAGGGCTGTCTCCGTTTTTGCGGCGTAGTGCGTGGTACCTTGCAATTTTGCCTTGACTGGTGAGGAACCAGAAGCACTGGGAGGTTGTCCCTTGGTCAGCTGGGCTGGAGCCGACATAATGAGGAAACTTACTGAAATTCTGGTAAGCAGCCGAAATTTTATATCCTGCTCAGGAAGAAGGCCACCGATGAGCCACAGAAGAGCCACCTTGTCAAAGAATCTACGAACAGCGAACAATGGCCACAGTTCCACGCGTTATGCAATTTACACGTTACGGTACCCCCTGTGGCTCGCGCAGATGTGAGACGTAGTGGACGTGGATGTTGAACGAGATGGCGGTTGGGATCAGGTCGCGGTTGAACCTCGGGCCCAATGCAGATTCATGTGACCAAACGTACTAGGGCAGGCCTTTACGCGTCGCGTTTTTAAGATTCTTCTGATGCACATTCATTGTACCCTTCGACTTTGACGTCGATAGCGTGCAATATGTATTGGGAGGGTAACTCCATTCTTTCAGTAAATGGACATATGGCAAGGATTTGCTAAGGATTTCCGAGGGGTTCCTGGCAGAGCGGTGGTCTTTCAGAACGAGAGATACACATCAGCAATTCCTGGTTGGGTTATGAGTGCTATACGAGGGTATGTAGCACTCCGTAGTTAGGGACCATCACGGTAGATAAGAAGATGCATTACAGCGCTATGGCGCGTTACGTAGCGCTGTGTAACGCGCCATAACGCGGTGTAACGCTAAAATCGAGGTCATTTTGACCCTCAAAATCAGGATTTGCTGATGCATACCACGTCAGAGTTGTCATAAATCTTTCAGCCAGAAAGCACATGGTCTGAGAAGGCGAACAAAGCGAGACCATGTACGAAATGCAGAGATTGTATGCAAATTGAAGGATGCTACGGACGCTACTAATAACCGCTGTAATATTATGCGAGAAAAACACGCGCTTAAGCAACGTGTAAGTCAACACCAGAAGTCATAATAGAAAGAAGCTTAAGAACGGAGTCCAATCCTCAAGTAAAAACAACTGCAAGGCTCAAAAAATATAGGTTGTCTTCTGCGCCTCTCTTTTATTTCGCCTTCGGCAGCTCTCAGTTGTTAGCCTTTTTTTATAAATCTATATTGAGTCCGTCATTGGATTGACTTAGCGGTCCCGGGTCAATAATAATAACAAAAATATTACAAAAAACGTAGCTGTTTGCACAGCAAGCAAGGACCGGCAGAAGAACGGCGGCTTGGACCGAACCTAGCGTCGACGGTCGTGGTGGATAAGTATTCTTTCTGTGGTCAAGTCAGTCGGAAACTGAAGTTACGATAGAGTTCTAATGCAGGCGTTGCCGATAGGACCTCCATGGATTGACTCGTTCAGTAGAAATGACTTTCCAATTGGATAGATATTCTTGTTGAAAACAAAATACATTGCATTGCTACATTCTAATTACTTGAGTTTTACACCCTCTAGTCCGATCCTTGGGGCTCTCCAACAACATCTGCACCTGGAAGCAACCACCGAAAGGTGATACTCATGCGAACACCCCGCTCAATCCAGGCTCCTTTCTCTAAGCCGGAGGCATCTATTGAATCACCATCCACCGTCGAAAGCGAGACGAAATCTCTCGTCTTCTTTTCGATACCATGTGTCCAGTGGTATCTTGCTTCTTCTGAAAGGATAACGATGCTCCTCTCTGGGAGGTACAAGTCCAATCGTGTGCGGTGTTCAGACTTCTCCGACTCCGCCGCGGGTTCTGTAGGCACAACTTTGTCGAAGCGCATAACACTGCCGCTGTTGAAGCTGACGCCGATGATACCGTCTCCGTAACGTCCAAGAAGATCGACATGAGGGGTTATGCCCTCTCCTGGTTGGTATAAATTTATGATAGCTTGTCGTGCCATTGTGGGCTTCTCGGGAAAGAGAATGGCGTAGGTATCTGAGGGTACGGTGGGTTTGAGGAGGACAGACAGCTTCTCGAGAAGTTCAAGGAGGATAGTTGGAAGCCCAGAGGTGGTGTCGGGCGTCGGTATCAGTCGACCAAATAGCATTACTTGATTGGACCTCGGATATTTAAAGTAGGTTTTCATACAAAATCCCATTACGGAGTCAGTTAGGTCTTGAGGGAGGATAATAGTGGGGTCGAAAAATAGCCCAGGGATAGGCGGTGCATTCCTCGTTGCGAGAAATGCGTCGGGCAAAGGCACGATAGAAGGTATATCATCTAGGTCCCCGAATATGGAGTCAGTGGTGGGGGAAGCGGTAAAAAGCGAAGAATCCGAGAGGGTAGGGGTAATTGTGTCGCTTAGGCCAGAATTCAGGTTGGAAGGTATTTCGATCCGTAGCAGCTTGGCACGTTTATGTGACGGTGAAGAAGTAAGAGACGAGGCGACCGCAGTATCCAGCTGGGTGGCTTTAATGAGTTCCTTGACCGGGCTTTGACCTCTCTTCCGTTTGTGTGGGGTATTCAAGATAGTTGAAGAGGAAGTGTCGAGAGGGCTAGTAGTTGACGGCGATCAGCGCAATGCATATCTACGAGATACAGAAGCTCACCATGACTTCAAGGCAATTTCCATCACAGAGACGCGGCGGCGCTGGGATATCCAATCTCCCCCGCCGCTGTTTATCTTGCCTTCGTGGCAAGAGGGAAGCCACATTGCACGGATCAAGGAGAAGCGACACCGGCCCGTGATGTCAACAGCCGGGCGACTCGGGCTACGTTCTCTTAGCTTCCACGTTCATCCCTCCACGCACCTTTAATGCATTAATACCTCGAATATACCCCTAGGGCGGCGCGTATACCTGTAAAATGGTACAAAAGGTACCTGCAGCCGCGAATACGCAGCAACCAAACATCAAAACTCACTATAATGTCGTCAAACTACTGGTCATTGGACTTGCCTTCCACCTCATTTACATCGGTTCAGTCTTCGACTGCTACTTCACAAGCCCGGTGGTTCATGGAATGAAGAGCTATGGAAGGAATGAAGAGGCGCCTGCGAAGCGTTTGGTTCTGATCGTTGGTACGTTAGCACATCTTCCTTGACTCGATCGAACTGACGTGTGAGCTATTGCAGGAGACGGACTCCGTGCAGACCTCCTCTTCAACATGAACGCGTTTCCCGGCATACCAGATGCACCTGCAGTTGTTGCTCCTTACCTGAGATCCATCGCTGAGACGCGCGGCGCGTTTGGGATCTCGCATACCAGGGTGCCTACAGAAAGCAGACCAGGTCATGTCGCGATTATTGGTCAGTCATATTAAGTTTATTCGAGGACAAACGGCATTTAAATTTGATTGTTTCTTTTCAGGCGGCATGTATGAAGATGTTTCCGCTGTCACGAAGGTATTCAAAGCTAGTTGGACTTTGGGAAGTTGGCTCTGACATTGGCTGATTATTTTACGAAGGGATGGAAAACTAATCCAGTGCGTTTTCAATTTATTTCCAATTCCAACTATCTGAGCCTTCCCTCGTGCAGGTTGACTTCGACTCTGTATTCAACCAGTCCTCTTCAACATTCTCCTTCGGGTCTCCTGATATCCTCCCCATGTTCGCGAAAGGTGCCTCGCCCGGCAAGGTCAAGACATGGAGCTACGACGAAGACGAAGAAGATTTTACGAAAGGTCTGTCGCGAACCCATCATCATTCGCTGAAATTTAACTTCTGAACGGTCTTTAGATGCGACTGCATTAGATGTTTGGGTCCTGGATCAACTGAAAGTTCTCTTCAACAATGCTACTACTAATGAACCATTAAAGAACAAACTTCGTTCCGACAAAGTCGTTTTCTTTCTTCACCTACTCGGGTTGGATACAACAGGCCATTCCTACCGTCCTCATTCCAAGGTTAGTCAGTATCTGTCATTTCATCTTTGACGACGACTCACTACTCCTGACACCTCCAGGAATACATGGAGAACATTCGTGTTGTAGATGATATCGTCCGCGAGACGGAGCAGCTCGTAAATAATTTTTATGGGGACGATCGCACCAGCTTCATCTTCACTGCAGACCATGGAATGTCTGCTATAGGAAATCATGGAGACGGACGTATGTTCATTTGGGCCTCTTTCTTTCGTCTCCCACTCTGACCTAAACATGTTCCATAGATCCAGACAGCACAAGAACACCGCTCATTGCCTGGGGCAGTGGCATACGAGGTCCGGCACCCGACAGCTCTCCCTCCTCACATGACACCTATTCGGAACCGTGGCGCCTTGGACATCTGTATCGACGCGACGTCGAGCAAGCAGACATAACCCCACTTATGGCTACGCTTATTGGCATAGATTGGCCAGTTAATTCTGTTGGCGTCCTTCCGGATGTTGACCCGACACGACCTGGATATTTGGATACGCGAACGAAGAAAGGGGGTCAAGTTAGAGGTCAAGCTGTGCTTGCCAACGCAAAAGTATGTTTTAGACTGTTGAATGTAGTTATTCAGCTGATGTTTATCGCTGTAGGTAATTTTAGAACAGTATCGACTTAAACATGGTCAGTTCATCCTCTGGCCGTCTTAAATAAACCTTCTAAACCTGTAATTAATCTAGAGCTCAAGAAACAGCATACCCTATTCTACAAACCATTCAAACCTCTTGCCGATATCTCAACGACGGAGACAGCTCCTCAAATCCTCAAAATCGCCCAACTAAATGCGCAAGGAAACTGGGCTGCTGCTCGCCAAGTCTCCTTCGAAATCATCCAACAAGCCCTCGCCGGCCTGCACTACCTCCAAACATACGATCGATTCCTCATCAGAGGCTTCGTCACCGCTGCCTACCTCGGTTGGGCTGCATATGCGTCATTGTACATCCTCCGCCCATTTGACAAAGTTCCTTCAGCATTTAACTCGTCACCATTGGTTTCAGGCTTCACTGCAACCAACTGGATCGTCCTCGCTGCCTTTTGGCTCTTGTTCGCCATTCAGAGGTCTCCGTGGAGCTTCTACGTGTATATCGCTTTTCCGTGTTATTTTTGGAGGGGATTTTTGGCCCAGATGGTTCCAGCTATGAAGGACTACCTTCAGGCGGGTAATAGTAGGCACCCGTATACCCATGCTTTTCTCAACGGTATAATGGTAGTGGGCTCCTTGCTTGGCATGGTGGTAAGCTTCCTGCTGTCGGTACTTCCGCATCTAAGCTCATCGACCCCATTCTTTAGCTTGGATACACACATAGATCTATCTGGAGCATCGGGTTCCTCCTTATAGGCGTCGTCTGGCCTCTAACGTGGAACAAGGGATTGCTTTCTAACAATTTACCGACAGCTATGTTCTGGACATTGTCTTGCATGATCACGGCCATCTTCCCTCTCCTTTCCGTAGACAAGAGCGAAAGCCTTCTGACTATGTGGGTCATGGCCGTTCCCTGTTCTTCCAATCTCTGATGTTGAGCCTTTTTTTCAGTACACTCGGAGGAGCCATTATTTTGTTATCAGGAGCCTCTGCTGCTTACTACGTCCTCAAGACCGAGAAGCACCTCCAGAAATGCCGGATTCTCTTCAAGCTATTCTTCTTTCAAGGCATCCTTATCGCCCTGACGATGCTCATCACATCATCGTCCGTCAAAAGTCTGCAGGACAAGAAAGGCCTGCCCTTATTCAACCAAGTTGCTGGTTGGGTAATTCTTGGTAGGTCCTTCCGAGATGTAATCATCCGTTCTAAGTCTCATGATATTTTTATAGTCTTTGCGTCGTCGTTGCCTTTCCTGTCTCCGGTCAAGACTCATACCAAGTACTCGAAAATTCTTATGTATTACCTCGGCTTCGGACCTTGCTTCGTCATTTTGTCCATCAGCGTCGAAGGTCTTTTTTTCGTCGCGTACTCGGCCACGTTAGCTGCCTGGATTCGGGCCGAGGCAATCGTGCGGCACAACCACCTCCCAGATTGTTCGCTGCAGCCTTTAAGTCCAAGGTCGCCCATCGCAGCAAAAAGAGACCTATCCCAAGCTCTGGCTTATGCTTTTCAGCCGGACGATCTCCGCATCGCGCTCTTCTTTTTGTTTTTTGTGCAAGTGGGCTTCTTCGGAACTGGAAAGTGCGTTTCGTTTTTGACCCGCGACTGATTGAAACGCTATGCTAATTTTCTTCATTAGTGTCGCATCAATCAGCTCCTTCTACCTTGCCCCAGTGTATCGCTTGATTCCTATCTTTAGCCCGTTCTACATGGCTACACTCCTGGTAGGTGTTTGAGATTTTGCTTGCAGCAAGACAGAGAGCTGATCCGGCCCGCAGCTTTTCAAGATTATAGCGCCATACATCATCCTCGCTGTTAGCTTCGCAGTGCTCAATGATGCTCTCCGCCTGCCTCCCTTCTCGCTGCTTCTCGTGGCATTGACTCTAACCGACGGTAACCAACCACGTTGTAATCGCAGAATGCCCACAGTCTGACTCTGGTTCTATAGGGATGACGCTGGCGTTCTTCTACCAAGTGCAAGACACGGGATCATGGCTGGAAATTGGCCAATCAATAACGTTCTTTTGTATAGCGTCCTTACTGCTGCTGTGGTCTGCAGGTATCAGCGCTGCGGGGGAGTTCCTGATGTCTGATGTTATCACACCCCACCGTTTCGCGAGCCCACAAAAGACGGAATAGAAACTTGGAACACGTTCTTTTCTTGTTGATATGAGCAGTCCCTTTTGGGGGCAGGGCCTGAGGGCTTTATTCTTCGATGGCATTGCGCGCTGATATCACGACAGGACGATAAGCAAAGCCGGAAGCGCCGCCTATGATCTACATTGCTGCGCCTTCGACAAATCGTTGCCTGAGCGCCTACTGCCAAACAGTCCGCAATGTCGATTTCGCCCTAACGACATGCTTTATTATTGTCTTCGGTCTCATGTCAACGTTCAGACCCGTCGAACGTACGAGGTATACATACAAGGGAAAAGCGATTGAAACATTTGAAACGTCCGCAGCCACACAATAAAGGTAGTTGATGATAGGCCAGATCCGGCAGAAACGGGAGCGTCCTCTGTCGCCTGTCGCGCTCATGTCGTTCCACGATGCTGGCAGGTATATAACAGGGTCGTATATGCAGCATCTTTGTAGGCCACTCGAAATTGTCGCCTGCTTCACTCTAAACATTTACGCGCTTTCTCGGACCGCGGAGCAACATGGACAAAGGAAAAGGCGGAAAATCCGAAGACTTTGATAGTCTAACCTCTGCCCCTATCCTACCCCCTGATTACTCTATCCCCTCTACACGATTTCCGAACAGATTCTCGACGCGTTGGAATCCTCCTCCTCGTTACTCCTCTGTTTTTGGCGACCCTGAAGAACCTATTCGACCAGGGGCATCGCATACGGAACACGAATTTTCGCTTCAGACTGGATTATTTACGAGCAAGACCTGGGTGAAGCTTCGAATTCTTACTCGTCCGTCGAGCGTTGCCCATAATGTGCCAAAGATATTCGGAGGCGAAAACGTCTCTGGTATTGTCCAACTCATCCTTGAAAACAGTCAAGCTGTCCATTCCATCGTGATCTCGGTTGGTTTTTTCTCCTTTTCTTTTTATTATTATTTTCTAATGGGTCGCTTAAACACCAGCTCAAAGGTCGAATCGTGACAAGTTTCTCGGACATCGGTTACTACACCTTCTTAGACCATTCATGCACACTGTGGGACAAAAGTATGGGTGATCCGCGAGCGCCTGGGGTAGGCACTAAATTCGATGGCAAGCTCACTGGAGACTACGAGCTCTCTTTCTCCTTCCCTTTCCCGACTGAAGTCGATATCTCTTCTGGAACTGTTGGCAAAGGAAAACGCGTCGCACGAGCCGCGCTAGTCTGTCCTACTCCTCAGACTTTCCTGGAACGCGACATCTCCGCGAATGTCGAGTACGAACTCGTCTTGCAAATCACCCACGGTATCCTTCGAACTGTCAGCAAGTAAGGTGTTTTTATTCTTCCTCGTCCTCGAACAGCGCCTTTCTGAATGCTTCAGGCTTAAGGCGCCGGTCATCTTTATCCCACAGATAACGCCTGATCCCCCTTCGCCCATGCGCCAGTTAGCGTATAGCGAGAATGCGATGCTTCCGGGACCAGAGGCCGATATAGAGGGTTGGACCGCCCTTCGTACACTGGAGGTACGTGGGGTGCTTGAGGATAGCAAGCCTTTCGATCTTCATTACACCGTAAGATTCTCCTCCTGTTCTTAACCGTCGCTCACGCCCTCAAATACTCTAGATTTACCTCGCAACCCCGGTCGGTCGATTATTTATCGTTATTTCAAGCCACATTTTCTCAATTCCTGGCATCGCCGTCTCTAGCTCTGCTACACTAGAGGGACCGTCATCCCTTGCTACCTCATGATTTCTAGCCAGGATACTCGCTCGTTGGACACTTTCGCCGATCCCAAAAGCCAACACGTTCGGTTAGTGCGAAGAGTTCGCTTCTTCGAAGATCCGTCCAAAGGTATTGGCCAGTCTCTCAGCGGCAAAGCTCCTAAAGTCTCAGAGGAGATCGACGAGGCAGAGGTTGCTGTGTGGTGGGTGCCACCCAAAGACGTCCCGCAAGAACCAAGCAACAGACGGTTGGAGGGAGAAATCCATCTGTCGAACGACCTGGTTCCGTCTTCTGACTTCTTGCCGTTCAAGGTCGATGTGTGTTTTTATTTCTTTCTCAATCGCTTCAGTTCCGGGATAACGCTACTCTCTCAGTACGTCGTCGAGGTCTTGCCTTTTCGCGCATCTGGTGTCACATATTCTGCGACGAGTCACTTCCGTGTCAAAGGGGACAAGAGCCCAGAAGTTGCTCTTTCGCATCCCGTTACCATTGCAACCTTCAGGGCAAAGGGTCCTGTCCCAACTACATTTACCGAACGACAAAAATCATCTAAGGCGAAGAAACGCCAGCGAGACGGGGAGGAAAAATTCCAGAGGATGAATGAATATGGTAATTCATGACATTTTCGTATTAGAATCGGGCTAATTCTCTTTCGCCCCGAGGTTTAAATTTGGGCGTTTCCTCGTGACGACTACGTTCGACTTGAAGTCTTCGAGTCTGCAGGTCGGATGCAAATATTTAATATCAAAGCTCTCAGTGGGTTTACATATGCTGCTCTCGTTTAATCCCCAACAATACTAAATCTTTACCTCCTATTTACCACCGGGGGATGATCGACGAGATGTTGGTTGAAGGGGCCTCCGTAGCAGAAGACCTACCAGTAGGGTATCATTGTGAATGTGTCAAACACATTACGCGCTTAATATTGGGGCGGGCGTCGATGGTCCTTCGCGACTCTTTGCATGATGGGTTCATTTGCTTTCCGAGCTCGTTTTCAATTCGGACTCTGGTGTCCTTTTGAGCAGATGAACAGCCGAAAGAGAAATATGTCGTTGAACGCTGAAGCTTAGCGAGTCTGTGGATGAAGCAATTCTCGAACGAGAGATGAATATTTGATACAAAGATAAGATAACTTATAAGTGATTACGATAAGATAACCCGGATACATGGAGTATACGCAGTACATGAGGATCCAGAATGACAAAAGAAAGAGAAGAATGAGATTATCAACAAAATTGCACCGTAGCATCATGCCTCCCAACATCATATCAGGACAGAGGCCAAAGTTCAAACCCGAATGGGTCCTCTGCAAACGAAAATCCCTCTAGGTGCGCTGATGAGTCGAGTGGTTCGTCCTGACCCTCCGCTAGGTAATTCAATTCCGGAAAATCCACAACTCCGACTGTGCTCCCCGCTTCAACTGCATCTGTACTCGTCGTGGTCGGAGGATCCGATAGCGAGGCAAAGACCGTATCCAAAATGCAACTGACCTCGTGCTCGACGCCTGTGCAGTTGCACTCCGGGTATGGCTTCGAGGAGGGCGTCTCCTTTGCACACTGTTCGTCGGCTTTGAAGACAGGCTGGCATTCCGTAGACTCCTCAGCGTCGTCGGGCAAGTCGCCGTCGAGAAATTCGACACCGTCCACTTCTGCAAGAATCTCCACAGCCTTGCGCTTTCCAAGTGCCTTCTCCGATGGACGATAGGGTTCAGTGGGAGGTGGGCTGTCAGTCCTGTTGCGGCTTCTCTTAACAACCACCCCAGGAACAAGGCGCTGGGTCTCCTCCGCAACCTCTCTAACGACTGGAGAGCTGCGAATCTTGTCAGTCCGTGTTCTGGTATTTTGCAAGGACGCCTTCTTCTGGGCCTTCTTCTGGGTCCTTCTTCTTGGCGTCCTTTTGAGCCTCCTTCTGCGCCTCCTTCTGAGCCTTCGCCCGTACCGCCCGGCATCTTTCTGCTTCAGTCGCTGGAGTGGAGATATCGAAGTTGGTTGCGCCACCAACGTTCACGCGGAACTCGACAAACGAAGAGGACTGGGGTGCGGGAACATCAGGAGGGCCTGCTTTCCTGTTCGGGAAACCGGGAAACTGGTTTGGGATTCACTAGGCCTACGGTCGGTATCGACGATCGGAGCGGAAGAGCGTTCTCCGGCGGCGGACAAGTATCCGTCAGTAGACGGTGACCAGCGGCTCGGGCTGCCTGGGCAAGCCGTTCTGCAGACGCAATGCGTGCACGGGCATCCTCGTAAGCAGATATCCGTTGTTGCAGGTTTGTCACCACTTCTGGCATAGGACAAGGGGGATATGGCACGACGGCGGAGACACCATGATCCACCTGTAGTTGTTGCTGGTGTTGTTGCTGGTGATGCTGGTGGTGTTGGTGTTGAGGAAAGGGCGGTGTAGAACACTGCGACCCAGCGACAGGAGGAGGACCGTGGCAGGCGTCAGTAGTGCCGACTGTGCTCATGACACTGGTGAATTTCTGAGATCCCGAGTGGTTTTCGCAGGAACAGCCCTATGTTCAAACTCCCGTTCCATCAGCCTTCACCTCTGAAGCCGTTCATGGTGCCGCTGATGATGATTTACTCCTCTCCTCACGGTGTTGCCACCGAGCTGCAGGTGACGTCGTCCGGATGGAAAGCGGATGTATATGTTGGGCGAAATCCCACCGCTGGAGTAGATGCTTCTCCAGCATTCCTGCCAGCCGTCCGCACATGGCCGCGGTCATGCTCAACGGAAGGTCCATCTAGGGCTGCCTGTTGTGAAGATGCCGCAGGTTGGGGATTGGAGAAATTCGCGAGCACAGGGGGCATCAAACTCGACGGCTGCTGACGCAAGGGAGGAACAGTTGGTGGGAGGAACAATTGGTGTGCACCAGATACTTTCCTTGAGTTTCTCTTACTCTTCCCCTTCAGCACCATATAGGAACCCTGGATCTCATTCCTGCCGATTGACCGCTCATCGGTAGGACCACGACGATGATGACGATGGCCCCGCTGACGCTGAAGGGAAGATCCTTCTCGGAAGACGTCAAACTTAGGCATTGCCCACGGGGTTCGCCAGGGTGGGGTCCCAGGTGTTGTTCGTCTGGTGGACGCCGCTCCAGTCGAGTTTGGTCCTGGTTGAGGAGCGGGGGGGTTCTGTCCTCTTCTCTCCCTATGGACGCTGGGATTACAGCCATTGGGAGCTGGGAGGGCAAGAGTCGCAATGACGCTGGAAGTTGCCACTGAGGACGGAGCAACCCCGTGGCCGAATGGCGATTGATCTCGAAGATCATCGTGGTGAGCTCAGTTGGGAGGCGGAGCGGCGCGTTGTCCGAGTCGGCTCGTCGTGCTAAACGCCCGTCACCGACCGTCAGCATCGGCGAGCATAAGAAACCAGACGTTGCTCTCACCTCCGAAGCTAGCTGACTCTGCGTTCTTTGTTTAGTCTGTGCTGATGATCGGTGGATGTCTTGGTCCGGCGGGCGGTGGTTCCGCGATATTAAACGCATCGATGGGGGCGTTCGAAGCGGCGGTGGGGGGGGTGATAGAATGAAGAGAAAATAGTGGAGGCAGCGTTGAACTCGTCCGAGATGATATAGCATTGGATTGGGTGGCATGGACAAAGGTGTTATGTGGCTGAAAGGACTCAGTTCAGGGAAAGAGCCATTGTACAACGTCAGACTGGCCATCGCGTCCGTGCCACATATTCCAGAAAAGGGAATTTTGTATAAAGGTGGTTGCGGAGCTTTGTGTTAGGCACACAACGGGCACCGGGGTTGGTTATGAGGGGGAAATTATCTTTGAACCGTGATGTATAGCCCATCACGCTGCATTGCATTTCGTTGGCAAGGAGGGTAATATTGCGATACCAATCTCTTCGAAGCCCGCCCTGGTTGTAAAAGCTAGCATCGAAGCTGGGGTCTCTTTCGTGAATTCTCTGTGATTGCCGTCCAAATTAAACCACGAAGGATACAAGATCTTCATTCCTTCGACCCAAGTTACATCACATCCAACTCACCAACGCTAATGTAACAAAGAGTGTTACATGATCCGGCCAGATATCGAGGGTTTGCAGTCATCGATGATGATGAAAGCGAGGGAAAAGAGACAGTAGGGGAGCGCCAGAATGCCCTTCGGAGAGTCTACCAATGACGCAAAAATGCAAAACGAAGAGGAGGAAACGAAGGCGAAAATTCAGAAGAACAGAGGACATCCGATGATGTTCCTTGCGCGGCGACACTGCCGTTCCACCACAGCCGAATCCTGACGCACCTGGAGAACGGGACAGATGGTAAAAAGGAGCAGTGCATGTTCCATAGAACACTCTAGCGATTCATCCTACGAGTAGGCCAAGATCCTGCTGTCGTGCGAAAGGCGACTCGGAAGTGTTCCCTTCAGTCCCTCGGGTTGGATAATCACCCATGACATAGGTAACCTGGCTCGCGGTTGAGAACGGGTACTAGCAGTGAGCATCACCGATGTGATGGAGGAAGGACGGACAATGCATTCTTTTTGCATGGGAATATTTCGTGAAGAGACGGCACCTCCAACGCACGATAAAATGTGTCATTCCGAGACAGGTAAAATCAAATTACAGCAAGAACCAGAGACAAGCATGGCAGAATAAAGGCACGACGGGAAGAGACCAGGTATTTTAGTACACAATTTACTGTATCAGAGGCATAAGGGTGTTTCACGGTAAGGAAACTTCGGCCCAACTCGAGTCCCAACTTGGTTTCCAACTTGATCCAAGTTGAGACCAAAGTTGGGGTGCAAATCGTGCTCCGACCCACGATTTGAGGCCCAACTTTGATGCCAATTTGTCCGTCTGATTTTGTAACAGTTCCCCTCCCCTGCAGTCCTCCATGGCTCTTCCGAGACAAAAACTGGATGATTCTATAGATACGGACCAACTGTATTATATTCCTATTTTTGATAAATTTTAGGGGAAGGAGGTGGGTCAGAAATCAGGAAGTCGGACCTCAAGTTCGACGCCAAGTTGGGATCGGCCACTCAGACGCCGGGTCTCAACTCGGCTTTCCAACTTGCGCAAAGTTGGGACTCAAGTCGGAGGCCAAGTTGGGTTGATTTTGGCTACCGTGAAACACCCTATAGTTAGCTATCGATACAGGGATATGAGAAGTAGATGAAGAGATGGATACGGTACAAGGGCGGTGTCTCCATGGACAGTGTGTGAATACGGGTTTACGAGAGAAAAAAACCCTGCAGAGTCAAAGGAGTACTGATGACGAAAGCGGGAAGAAAACGAGGAGACGGTAGTGTAGACTCGGAGGGAGAAAGCAGTTCGGAGAGCATAACGATAAGCAGAAATAAAAAATAAAGAAGCGATGAGAACAGAAATAAAAACTTGACTTTTCATGAAAAATTCACTGGAATCGAGGGTGTTGTGCGCCGTGTTTCTCTGCCCAAGCGTCATATGTGTCACCATGGGGTTCCACTGCACTAGCCTGATGAGTGTAGTACCCCTCCCAGTCTATGACAAGAACATGGCGGGGATGCTGAGGGTAGTACGCTCCCAGAGGTGTCGAGTAGTAGTCAGATGGGAGTGCCACCTGGGCTTGAGGCCCCCGGTTGTCGTACAAGGAATCTTGCTGAAGGGAGGCTTGAGCATCAAAGGCCATTTGTCGTCTGTGACCCTGGGGCAGGGGTTGACGATAGGTCGCGGTTCTCTGGTTACCGCAAATGGGTACAACAGGGGCTATCTGGGAACCGGAGGCGTTCAAGATGGTCGGCGCATCGTGGTGCTGATGGCAGACAAGGCCTGGTGATTGGTATTGTATTATATTGTCTGAGTAAGCACTTGGTTGGGCCACGGCCATATGAACGGCCGCCCCGACGTGAGGCACACCAGCCGCTTCCTGGTGGAAATTGACGTTGGCCGCTTGGGTGGGCACACAAGCGGCAGGGAAATGAGGACCCTGGTTTAGGCCGTGGGGCCGTCCGTCACTTGGGAGAACAGCGCTGTGGAATCCGGTCGCGTATATTTCTTGTGGACCACTCATGGATGGTGCCGAATGAAGTGGTGATGTAGGAGGCTGGTCGGATGATGGTTGAGAACGCAGAGCGTAATCTTGAGCTACAACCGCCATCGAATTGTCCGGCTTTGGTGCCAAGTCAGTGTTCACATCGAAGGCAGGAAAAGAATTTTTGATCCTTGATTGCTTCGTCTTTGCCTGAGAAGTGGATGGGCCCGCAACGGTAGGTAATCCGTACGGGCTCGCATTGTCTCGACGCGTCAGTCGCTTGGTGTTCCCAGAGCTCGGTTGGTGCCCACCGGCTGGGGCGGTGGCAGCCACAACAAGGCCTGCCCTGCTAGAAGCTGGAGGAGGTGGAGGGATGAGAGCATGTCCTCTGGAGGACACACCGGGGTCCAGACGGCCATTGACACGAGTCACTTTAGGCCTTTTACCCGGCTTGAGCTGCGCCGCGTCCTCTGAAGGGGCATGTTGATAAAAACCAGTGGTCGTTAGCCGTTTCTTTAAGGGATTCTAAGAAACATCAGCGACAACTCTGGACGATAGACAACAGTGTCGACCGACCTTCAAGCCCTTCTTCACCCTCCTCTTCTTTGTCTCGCCTGTCGCCGAATCCAAAGAAGGAATCTATCGTCAGTCAGAATAGATTCAACGGGACATAGGTAGTGAAAACATACCCCGGTCCTCTGTGCCGCTCTTGCTCCCCTTTCAGTACCCTCCACTTGATCCTCAGCAGGTTTCTCCTGTTCCGCCTCTGGGTTATATGGAGCCTAGAAGGTATTATAGGTCAGTAATTGAGGGACTGCAGAGAGGCTCACCGATTGTCCATCCACGGACGTCGGGGGAGTTGATGCTGACTCGCTAGTGCTGCTTGGGGTCGTACCAGACGACTGTGAAATGCTGGACTCATCGTCCTAGAAAGAGGCTTTAAGACGTGGCAGGGTGTTATACAAAGAGGCTACAAACATTTTGGTCGACAAATGGAAGACGTGCAGAAAAACCGGCGTCCTTCTGATGAGTGGCATTCATCTGAATATTGACTGCTGGGGTTGTCTGTTCCACTGAAACGAGAGCGAACGGGGCCTCTTGAAGTGAGGCCAAGATTGAGGTGGATACAGAGGGGTTGTGGGATTGGAATTGCATCGCGAAGGAGGGATATCGAACAGCTGGGTCAATGGCCGCGGTCAGGAAATATTGTTGTAAGGCAGATTCGGGGATTGTTTCGACGGTCGTAAGGGTGTCACGGTGGTAGTGAATGTGGAAGGGAGTGAGCTGAAGGGCTGGCAGCCAGTCGACATGAGGGAAGATGATACGGAGGGGCAAGAGGAAGGAGCCGCAATTCTTGATTTAGGGGTGAAATTGGGTAACGTGACCGCGTTCAGCATCGGGCAAACATTTCGACCAAACGGAGTTTCCCCTGTAATCAGCGATATGGCCCGTAGGAATTGCGTGGAATTCGTCGGAAGGTTTACACATTGCATATGGCGTCTAGGTGCTGCAATAATATCTATGCCTGGACCTCCCATCAGTCGCGACGCCTAAGCTGAGGACGCGACTCACCTGTTCATGGTATGTTTGTCCAGGAGAATCCAGTTGGCGAGAATCATTATTAAGAGGGCTGAGTACCATGGTCTTGTGGTATCCAGTGGTTCTCTGTACTTCCCATGCCAGGCGGTGTTCATTCGTGCCTCCCAGGTTGACGGAGAACGAAGGAAAGGCGGCATGCAGGAAACCAGGGCATCAATGACATGGTTAGCCAGAATATAAGGATAGCCGTCTCACAAGATATGAATGGCTCTCTTCTTGAGACTTGGTGGAATGCGGTGGTACCCGTCATCGCACAACAAGTGCCACACAAGCGTATCCTCGTGACGGACACCTCTGGGACACCCGAAAAAAGAGCATGTTCTGTCAGGACAAGCAGGAGCTGGGCGTCATGAAGATTTTGTCGACTCTATATCGTGGGCCGGTTGGGTTGGTCTTCAGGAGAAGCAAGTACAGATAACCACGACGGAAAATGCTTCTGGGCAGGATGGCGGCCTCTTCCAAAAGACACAAATCGACAGTCATGGATTGTTTCCATTCTTCAGGCACAGTTGTGCTTTAAATTACGAAAGGATGAGTGAAATATATCCTTGCCTAGTACGACAGGAACACTACTCACCCAATCGACTCATCCACCAGGACCCAACATCGACAGCCATACATCGGATTCTGGGAGGCTAGCAAAGTAAAGCATATGGCACAGACAGTTTTCCAGCATGAGATCCTTGAATTGTACGTCTTCTCAGCCGCTTCTGGCATATTCAGAAGGTATTTCTAGGTGCTTGGGCGACGAGCAGAAACATGGAAGCAGAGGCGACTCAGGCGAGCATTTTTGACATTGCGACAGTCAGTAGGTCGCCCAAAGAGCATATGAGTAGCAGAGTTTCTTATTCCTGAGTTCTTACACAGTGCTTCATCGAGAAATGCGGCGAGATGGAGAAGTTGCGAAGGCCAACGTCATTCGGTCCAGTCAAGCATTTTTTGCACTATATCTGCAATAAATTGAGGCGAAACTTCGACGAAGGTCGTTTAGATAAGGATAACAACACTTACTCATATGAAAATGGGGCTAGATTTGTTCGTCGTCTCAGGAAAAAAGCAAGATCTCAGAAACCATCGTTATCAACGAGATCAGAGGGCGGGATGTGACATAATACATTTCAGGATATAATTCCCTTTCCGGGCCATTGCGTAGAATGTCACGGTCCGCATGCGTTCGTAAAAAATGAGATCGGGACGCGCAGAACGAGAAGTACAGGTACAAAAAGGAAGAACAGCGTACAAACAGCGTAACTACAACTCTCCTTCAACTCTCCTCAGGCAGGAAAAGGAGAGGCCGAAGCTCCTCGTCGCTCTTTTCAGGGTATGTTTCCCTGAGAAACCTGTAAAGAGGATCTTTTCTGTTGATGGAGATCCCCAAGGAGTCCACGTCGGCGAGCGAAGAAACAGAGACAGGATTAGCAGCAATCACCAGAATATAGGCAGAAACGTACCGCATCGCTCGTTGTCCCCTGATCAATCGACTTCGACCCTTCAGACAATGGCTGCGACCAAGGGACCTTTTTCTTGGGGGACGACCTTGTTGAGGTGTTGGATGACATTAACGCATTGCGGAAGAAGAGGGTCGTTGAAGTAAGGAAATGTGAGGGTATGTCAACAACCGCCCGTTGGTGTGAGCGGATTTCGTTTCTGGGGGGAAAGACAAGGCCTTCGTCCACAATTTATATGCAGAAAATTTGTAACCCGCCGTATCTTGCGCATGCGCACGCGTCTACCGAAAACGGAACACTGTAGCGAAGGGGCGGAAATAAAAATCCGGACATGTCACGGTACGTTCCTTGTGCGACGCTCATGTATGCTGTCGATTGAGGCGCGCCGATGAGAGGAGGCTGGCTGAGCGGCAGGTGAGATTGCGGAGAGTAATCCCGAGCTGCGGCCGGTGCCAAATTGTCTAGCTCCAAGCTTGATACTGAGGCTGGGCCCATATCGGCGGAGGGAAAATGAGTTTCAGCTCTTGATTCCTTGCCCTATGCAACGGACGCGCCAACAATGGCAGGTAGCCTGTACGGGCTCGCGTTGTCGCGACGCGACTGCTGCCGCTTGGTCTTCGCGACGCTTGGTCGGCGTCCACCCGGCGGGGTGGTGACAGCAACCGAGGAGCCAGACGCGATGAGAGCTGGCTGGGGGGAGGGATAAACGCATGTCCTCCGGTGGAAGCCCCGGGATCTAGACAGCTGTCGGCGCGTGCCATTTTGCGCGTCTTGCCCGGCTTATACTGCGAGAGGTCGTCTGGAAATACGTGCTGATAGAAGCCAGTTTCCGCCAGGCGTTTCTCTAAAGGGCTCTGCAAAGGTTCCTCAGAGACAAATGTGGACAGACGGAAACAACACCGACTAACCTTCTTCGCCTTCCTCCTCTTGGTCCCAGTTATTGCTGAAGCGGAAGAAGCAATCTTCTATTGTCGTTGGTTGAAAGAGATTCAAACAGGCATAAGTAGTGAAATCATACCCCAAACCTCTGCGCCGCGTTCGCTCCCTTGCCAGTGCTCTCCGCTTGTTTTCTCAGCGAGATTCTCCTGCTCCTCCCCTGGGTGTTAATGGTGGCTAGAGGGTAATAGAGATAAGCAACGACGAACGAGAAATTGAAGACAGACTCGCCGACTGTTCCACTCACGGGCGTCAGGGGAGTTGACGCCGACTCGCTTTCACTGGCCGGTGGCAGCCGCAACGAAGTTTGGATAGAAGGATTGTTTGACAGTAGGTCAATCTCGGCCGCGTCGAGGCGTAATTGGGGTACGTTAAGGACATGAGAGGCAATGCTCGGAGAGGTCGTGGATGGGTGAGTGGTACCCCATCGTTTCAAGAGGCTATTATACGACTGGCGGAACAAAGGAGAGGTCCTGGTGGCAGGGGAAGGCCTATGTCACCATTGTGAACGCGAGGGCCCTTATGTAAGTCCAAAGGGATACAGTTTCTAGCTCTTCGTTGACCACAGAAATGAACAGAACAAACGCGTACTAGTTACGCGTTTATCGGGTCTTCGGGCAGGACCTTCGATACACTCTTTGCTGGATGAGGTGTTCTCTCGCTTTTTATTGGTTCGGACGTGTTCTTGGTGAAAAATGAGCAGCGGGAAGAGAAATACATCATTGAAGCTGAAGGCCAATGCGTAGTGAATTCGCGATGAGTTCATGAGGCAGTTCTACATTTGCGGAGAAGAAAATAAGGATCGTGGTTCCGGCACGGTCCAATGAGAAAGTGATAAGATATACTGAGATTTGAACAAAGAAGATAAGATAATTGTGATCTACCTTTTCCTAAACCAGAATTCAGCCACATCGCGTCGACTCTACAGCCAGAGCTCTGAGGGCCACCCCTGAAGCAATGTCCCCTTTCAATGGAGCCCCACGGTGTGTCTTGAAGTTGAATTCGCATTCTCTCATCGTAGATCTTGGTCACCGAATCGCTAGAAAGGAGGGGCCATCATTCGTCGTCTCGGTATATCATCATGGTCTCAACCCGTCTATATTATGACTCGGATTAGATTGAGAAAAGGTAAATTGATCTCGCGTTTTTCCAGGAGAAAAGCCTGGACGACGACAAAGGCAACAGGGTCATCGTAATTTCTGACAATGAAGCCGATTGTAATTGGCATTTAGTGGGCCTTTTTCAATCATCGTTCGCCATTGGAACGCCAAGCGAGACGTCCTTCCTCGCAAAGTGGACAAGCTAGAGGCGCTTATCGAGGCGGCCAAACGGTGCAACGCCAAAGGGCGCTGCTACCACCACGGCTGACTTGTACCAAGTGTAACGGCCAGGGAGGCGTTGTGGAGGACACTTCGTAATTCTTACCTTTCTTACTGTATGTGTATGGAGCCAAGTTCCACTGCTTACTGTAAGATATCGAGTGAACTTCCTCGATAGACAGGTGGAATTATCGTCCGAGGAATATTTTTTCAATATTCAGCAGAAATGTGTCGTGACGAGTGAGGGAGCTAGGACATGGGTGGATTGTGAACTTGGTTCGTCTTCAGCAGAGTCGGGTTTCTAGACTCTAAGGAGCTGAGCTCAAGTATGAACTCGTCAGAATTCGACTTGAACCTGGAAGTTGGAGTAGCGGACGTCAGACGCGCGACAGAAGTTCGAAGAAGTCCTCGAAACGTAGTTACGTCGCGGGTTGGACAAAGAACGTTCCCTTGATATCGTTATGAGAAGAGCTATTTGAGCGTATCCCAAACCATCGAAGTAATTCTGTAGATTCGAGAGCTCGGCGTTCTACTTAGCAGGAGTTCGGGCCATCATAACCACCGCGACCACATTGAGGATCCGGAGGAGAACCGATGCGCCAGGGAGGCCGCAGCTCGCAGTGCCTCGCACCCCCTTCAATTCTGCCAGGCTGAGCGACACGTCCGGGTTCCGTGCAGACTCGCGGAATGTGCACAAACTCCTAGTCTCTGTCTCTAGTCAAGGGTTCGAGGTCAGGAATTCTAAAGGACGCGAGGCCTTAAGCGGAGAGAGGGTTTCGGCGCGGTACAACTGTTCTGGGGACAATTATTTAATATTATATTATTATTCATCCAGCGCAGGAGGGCGAACCTGAGTTGGAATGCAGTGTTACTGTTTAGAGTCCTCGTGCCGCAGTTTGCCATCGGTCGTTGAGACTGAGCTTCTGTCTTGTACTTCAGTGCTCTATCGAGCGCCAAACGCAACACCAAATGTCGAGGACACCTTTGCAAAGCAGGGCGTCAGGCAGAAGTCTCGAAGCAAGTGCACCGCGTTAAATAATCCCGCCAAGAGACCTCGATGCTGCGAGGTTCCGTGCACACTCCGCGAGTTACTGCTTCTCTTCTAGTCAAGGGACCGACCTCCACGATAATGGGATTTTCGCTGAGGGAGGGCTAGCAGAAGCAGAGCGAGCCTACGGAGCCGGAAGGAAAGGGACGTGGACTCCTGATGAATTTTTCGTCAGGGAGGATGTTGGAATTGGGCAGCTGAACTTGAGGTGACGGGTTCCATGGGACTGGGTGCTGGAGGGCATTGGAGGTCATGCAAGGAGGAGAGTACCTGTAGAGAAATCGGGGCAAGCAACAAGCAAGTTTATGAGGGTGCGTTGAGCGATCAACGTAACGTCAACATCGTAAGCTACTTCGCCGGGGATTGCCGGAGCGGTCCGCTTCTGAACCCGGCGCTCGCCCTTCTGACAGATTATCATCGAACCTCAAATCCAAGCTTCAAATTTTCAAAGCTCTTCCTCTCCTCGCGTCCTCCACACTCCCGGAAGGGTTGAACAAGATACATCATCCACGACTACCACGGGCTTCAAATCGTCCACCGCGGCTCTATCTATTCTAGTGCTGCAACATCCATCCGGCCCAGGACCATCCCGACTCGCCCATCTCCCACCGTCTTCATACCAAGCGACACATTAAAGCTACAACCCCTGTTTTCCTGTCTGAATGACAGCATCTGCTTTGCTAGCCCTCACGGGCAGATTACATGGGCCTTCAACTCAAAGTTTACCATGTCCGCCTTGCCGCAGGCTCTAAAGCCACACAAAATGCCTTGGGGTGCGAGAGATTGGGCCCCTGCCTGCTGAATTCCATGGAGTCATGATCGAATTCGACATCTCTGTCCTCCGTCGAGCGAATCACGCGATCGATAACCTCGAACTTCAGTTGGAGGGGCATCAGGAACTCGCTATTATTGACAGCCTAGTGGACTTGGTACTGAAAACGAGATGTCTTAAACTAGAGGAGAGGCACTTGCTGAAGCGATCAAACGGCACAAGGACAAAGGATTGCTCCCCCCGCAGATGATTTGTACCAACTGCAAGAGGCGTCGTGCAGCCGGGCTCGAGGTCTGCAACGGACACTTTGTAATTGATAGAATATGACCACACACACATATATATAGTCCAACAACACCAGTCGCGCCCTTCTTGCCAATAGCACCACAGTACATAGGTTAATCTTTAATCAATTGGTATTCAATAACCGAACGTAAACAGGCAATGCAGGCGAGAGAGAGAGAAGAAACGTGATGAGGGACGCGAGAAAGGACATATACTAATAATAGACATGTGCGTGTGCTACTGCTGCTGCAAAATTCAGATAGCGTGTACCGTAACTGGAAGGGGGGAAAGAGCATGCTACGTGATACGTGAGAAAGAGGTGCAAGGAGAAAAGCTCGGGTGTGTTGGGATAACGATAACGTTCCGCGGTTCCTAAGAGGGAGGTGTGCGACGAGGCGCCCAGAGCAGTGAGAACTGGGAGGGAGCGGAGAGGGCAGTTTTTGTGGTACGAGGGGTTGATGATAGTGGCATGAGCAGTGTCCCGAAAAGGGTCCACGAGAAACGGGTATGGAAAATGAGCAGGAAGAGGACAAAGAGGGAGACGAAGAGGGCGAGGATGGAGAGCAACGAGGAAGGTAGGCGTGGGTATGAAGAGGATCCAGAGGACGTCGGAATGAGAAGAAGAAAATAGCAAATGAACACAAGTCCGAAGTCGTTATGATGACAGTCCAGTGTTGGAAATGACAGAAATTTAAAAAATGAATGATGATAGACGATGGTGATAGGATGTACTATTGGAAAGGTGTTGTTTGAGATGAGGTGAAGGAAAGGGGGATGGTGATAGCCTGCAGTGGACAGCGAATAGAATAGTGAAAATGGAACGATTAGGAACGTGTGGTATGGTTAGGTATACTCAAAGCGGTGAAGAAAGAAAGAAAAGAAAAGAAAGCAAAAGGTAACAAGGATCGTACCGTCAAAAAATTAGCCCAACCTCCAATCCCCAGTCATCCACACCACACTGCCCTTCCATCCATCCTTCCACCGTCTCCTTACGCACCAGCAGCCTGCTGACCCCTCGCCACCGCCTCCTGCTCAACCACCGCCGCCGGCGTCTGCGTCTGGGCGGGCGGCGTCGCCACACCCTGCGGCGTCCGCCCAACAGCCGTATACGCAGGCGGCAGCTCAATCGTCACCGGCTCCTCGTCCTCCTTCCCCCCCGTATCCGGCAAGCTCGGGCCCGCATCGTCGTGCTGGATGATATTCACAGGCCGCATCTGGCGGAGGGGCCCCTTCCTCCTGCCTTCTCCCTGGCTAGACCCACCCCCTCCACCACCACCGCCAGCGCCTCCAGCGGCACCCAGCCCATACCCATACCCCGACCCCGAGACGCCCGAGATAGACGGGTCCGGCGTCCCCGTGCGCGTGTAGAAGCTCATCGTCGTGCCCCCGCTGAGCGGGCGCCTGCTCTCCAGATCATCACCCGCGCTCGTGCCCTCCGTGCTGCTCGGGAGCGTCGGGTCGGGGACGAGGAAGGGCTCGGGCTGGTAGTACTGCGGGAGCTCGTTCGTGCGCGCGGCGCCGTTGCGCGGGGCTTCGTCACCGACATCGTCGTCTGCGTTGAGTAGGTCGACGGGGCGTTCTTTGACGCGCTTCTGCTCGGATTGACGACGGCGGAGGAACCAGAGGAGGCAGATGCCTGCGATGATGAGTGCGAGGCCGCCGATGACACCGCCGACGATGGCCCCGACATTGGAAGAGCCGCCGCTGCCCGAGGAGCTCCTGATGACCACCGACAACCCTTCAGCTCCTTGAGTTCGAAGCAAAATAAAAGAAGACTCACCCCCCATCAGTCCCAGTCGGATAACTCCCCCCAGCCGGACTCCCAGGCGTCGAGCTCGGGCTGCTATTCGACAAACAGCTCCCATCGTTCTGGATCCCCGAACTAACAACATTCAGCGTGCTGCCCCCCGTGCCGTTGCCCCTACTGTCCCCGCCTACGAGTATGAGCGTCGTCCCACCGCGTAGGGAGGGCTTCCAGGTGAACCCCGTGCCCTGCGAGGGGACGGTGGTGATTTGTCCCTGGGGGACGGCGAAGGACTGCCCGCCGGGGATGACACCGAGGAAGTTGGGTGTGCTGAAGGGACGTTGAGTCATTTCCCCCTGAGAGAGCGGAAAATAGAGAGATAATCACCCTTGTACGTTCGCTGGATCCCACCATATTCGTGTGTCCACGCACTGCACGATCTGATTTGCGGGTTCGATCGAGAATACGAATTGCGGAGAGACCATGACCGTTGGGTCGAAACACGAGCTGTCGGACGACGCTGTCACCTGTGCGGCGACGCTCGTTCCACCAGAGCCAAAGCCTGAGGCATCGCTGACCTGAAGGGTGGGCAGGGGGTGAGTACGATTGTAGGACGTGATTCATGAAAGAAAGGAAAAAATGAAAAAAAAGAAAACGAGGAGGAGAGAAGAAAAAATACAATCAAAGGGGAAAGAAAATGGCCGTGCAAGGATCCTCCCCCAACCACGCCTCCTTCCTAACTTCATCCACTCAAACCGCCCCTCTAGCTCACCACCGACACTACATCCGGAGCGAGACGCCTCTCCAAAAATAACACCGCGCTCCAGACCACGTCCTCCAAAGGCGTCATACACACATATGCGTATAGGCATGCCGTAAACCCAAACGGACGTCCGAAAGACCAAAAGCACAGGTGTGGGTCCATGAAAGACTGGCGTCACTGTGCAGGTGGTCGGAGAGAGAGTAGTCGACGGGTTTGAGGAGTCCTGGTCGTAGGTGGCCAGACCGCTCGCGTCCATCTATCTCTATCGCGTCGTGTCCTGAAGTCCGTCGGTCAGCGTAACCCTGATGGCCTACGGCACCCCCTCGAAAGAGGCAATCAACGCCCAAAAACCATCATCGATCCACCCGACACCGCCCTCCCACCATGCGCTAGACACCAAGTCCCCATAACGTCAACAAGTTGACACTTCCGGTATTAGTGTGATCCACAGTCGCCTGACCCGTGACGAAGGAGGGGTGAGAGGAACGGGCAGAGCTCGGAGCACCCCGCATACTTCCACCCATGTGATGCCGTCCGGAGGGTATGTACATGGATGGTCGGTACCGATGCTCATCAGAAGGGCAAGGCGAGGGCGTATGGGAAGGGTAAACACGTTGGAAATGAGAAGGTTGGCTGGAGGGTGGGGGAAGAGGTCGAGGAATGGGGGCAGAACTAGGATCCTTCGCTTAGAAGGTCGGTCGAACATCGAAATCGAGCGAATGGCGCAGGAAGTGTGCATGACGGAGATGGATGAGGTCAGGAGGAGGATAGCGGGGAGACAGCATGTAGCAGCGCAGACCAGGAGAGAGAGGGGACAGAAGCCCCGAACGTCGAAGGTCGAAAGTCGGAGTTCAACCCAGGACAGGTAGGGCGTTGGCCAAAGTCTAGAGTCCGTCGTCGAAACGAACCCCCTGACCACGATGCATGGTGCTTCGACGTGCTTCGTCCTCTGCGAGCACGCTCAACCTTTGATCACCATGCCCAAACCCGGCACTTCGAGCGCCAAGCAAACACGGACAGATCCCCCATCCGCCGACCCGTTCGCCGCTTTCATCCACGCTCCTCGTCTTCCCACTCTCCGCGCGCCTTCCTCCCGCTCCTCTCTCCTGCCCTCCACACTGGCCGTGCCTCCTTCCGTCCGCCCTCCTCCCGCCCTTCCCTTTCCCCCACCGACCAAACCCAAAAATACCCCACACGCCGATCCTGATCCTCACGTCCAACATAGCCCCGCACTAATCCCATCTTCATCTTCGATGACGCCCTAATCCCATACATAACCGCCACTTCCGTCATCTCTTTGCTCCTTGTCGTCCTATGCCGTAGTGTAGCGTAGTCGTATAAATATCCCAGGAATAGACGCGATCAGGCCCAGGGATCATAATCTTGATCAAGAGGCCTTGTGTCTTGTGCTGTGCGACTGTTCTTCCTGGAGGGTTGGAATGGAATGGGCGAGAACGCGAGAACGAACAATATCGACGAGGAGAAGAGAATCGAAATGCCGAGAACAGATGGGCCGGAATGAGAAGATGGGAGAGCGAGAACAGATGGACCGAAATGAAATGAAAAGATGCGATGGGCTGGGCTGGGATGAGATGAGATGAGATGAGCAGGATGCGCTTCCTATCCATGCGATGACACTAGGCTGACGGTCGTGTGGCGAAGAGATGGTGGACAGATGGTTGCGCCGTCCTACGCCTTCTGAGCCCGTTCGTCAAGTTCGATAGCCGTCCTCCCGCCTTCGCCCTGTTGTAACGCATCCTTCCTGTTATAACCCACCCTTACGACGAGCCATTGGAACGCGAAGTGGCGTCCGACCCGCGCCTAGTGTGCGTGTAGTACGTCTGGTGTGTCGCGCATCGGGAGCTGAGTGGGCGTTGGTGGTAGCCTGAACGGACAGTGGATAAGGTGGAGCGGTACGGGGCACCACCTCCACCTATCAAGTGGAGCATCGGAAAAACCTTCAGGTCGAGCGTGACGGCGCTTCGACGTTTGCGCAGTCGACTTGGTGCCCTCCGTCGATGTTCTAGCGGCTTGTGCCATCTTCCGTAGCGCCGTCCCTCAAACTAGCTTCCTGAGACCGGCCTTCGCTCATTTTCCGCTAAACCGCCTGCCCAAACCGCCAAACCACGGAAAGGGAAAAGAGGGTGCACGCCGTAAGCTGCGGAGCGGCCCTGACGAATAGGAAGCACCGATGACAGCCATGACGCATCCCATGTTTAACGGCATGTTGTCCAGCCCTGCACCGGCCTGGGGCGTTCGGGAGTTTGTGCACGGGGTATCTTGACATGGGTGTTGAGTCAGGCCGTGATGGCAGAAGGCACAGGCGGAGGATAGGGATTCCCGAGCGTAGCGGGGTTTCGTAGGGGGTCCATACGGGGCGTTGAAGGCGGTATGGAGGTGGGTGGGTGATGGGCCGAACGGCGGTATGAGGAAAGCGGCCTGTCGAATATGGAGGACGCGAGGAGGAGGAAGGGGCTTGAGGTGGGGATTTGCGTGCCGGAAGAAGATGGAGAGGGCAAGAGACGGGCTGGCGAGGCCGTGTATCGTGATAGTGCGTGCACAGGCAGCGACCGTCCGATCGTTGATTGCTTTCGTCCACGCGGGCACGGGCTCGCCGCATACCATCGGAGAAGGGAGAGCAAAAATGGAGCGAGAAAAAAAAGAAAGTTGCGTCGAGAACGAAAAAGACAACGACGAGCAGCAAAGAAGAAAAAAAAATAGAAAAATAGCAGAAAAAATTAACGCAGACGAGCACTCACCACAGCGACGAACTGCGAGCTCTCCGGATACCTCAGCTGGAAGCTCACCTCCCTTTCCTCCCCGGGGAACGGAACGTCCAGGATCCTCCGCACCTCTACGTTACCCTCCAGTGGGCTCGGACCAAACGGGAGTATCAACACTCTATAAGGCGGGCGGCCGTCGGAGCCCGAGACGGAGATGGTGAGGTTCTGGCATTGTTGGGCTGTCCTCTCGAAGGCCCATGTGTATGCTTTTGTGCGTGGGAGGAGGGAGAGGGAGAGGAGCGGGAGGAGGGGGGTGAGGTGGGTTAGGGTGCGGAGGGTGCGGAGGGTTAGGGAGTGGGGAGAGGATTGGGGAAGGGAGGAGGAGGACGCCATGGGGAGGGAGAGAGGGGAGGAGGAGCTGAGAGCACAGCTGCGATAAGTGAGTTGGATTTGGAAGGAAAGCGTGATGCGAACCCACCTCCACGGAATAAACAATTGTTGTGATTTAAAGCTTCTCCTTTGCCTTGGGTCGTAGTCTGTGCCCTTCGACCTTCGTGTCGTGTCCGACGCTCCTCTGCTCTGCGTCCGTAATGTCGTGAGGAGGACCGGCGTGATGAGGAGATGGTGGTATAAGAAGAAGGGGCGACGAGCTGAGCTCCTGTGTGGATCAGGCGGAGTCTGGAGTCTGGAGCCCGAGAGCAAGGAGCAAGAATCATGTCACCAACAGGGCCGCGCCGGCAAACTCCGGCCAAGTCAACAAACGCGTGCTTGCAATTGCTTTCTCCTCTGCCAACTCCTTGTCGCCCAACTCCCAATGTCCTCCAGCACCAGCACCAAACCCTGTGGAGTGTCCGGATACCTGACGATAAATTCGTTATCCACCCTTCCCAGTCCCTTTCCCTTCCGGCTCCGTAGGCAAAGATCCCATTTCAATTTCCAATTTGCGGAGATCAGCCTCATTGGTCCTCGAGCCCTCGACTAGACGAGAGACTAGAAGCTCGTGCACATTCCGCGAGTATGCACGGAACACAGCGGCATCGAAGGGCCGCAAGCTGCAGCCTGCTTGCCGCATCAGTTGGCAGTTCTCTTCCGGATCCTCGACGTGGTTCACGGTGCCAGAAGGCCGAACTCTCGAGCCTACGGTACAGAGTACAGAACTCCCTACGTGTTCAAGCGCCCATCGCTCACCCTCCAACATCAACTCTCGATGACTTGGGACCCGCACTTCCACATTCAGCTCAGTGATGCTCGAAGTCGAGTTCCGACGGTTCATCATGCACATCCCCGAGAGCTCCCTGGAGTCTGAAATTTGAAACCCGACTCTGCAGAAGTTCGTGCACATGATCCTCCCTCGCTGCTCAAAACTCGTTTCTGCCGGACCCTGAAAACATTTCTCGACTGAAGTAGAGGAAGTTCACTGCCACCCGGTCTTCTCCCTCCGTCTCGCTTACCGCCTTTAAACTCCCCCGACCTCGCTCTTCCAAGTCGGTGCACGGACGCACCAGAAGCTCGTAAATCCGGACCTCCGAGTCGTTCCTCGGATTTATCGAGCGCCGACGCAAAGTACCCCGCCGTGACCCGCCGTGCTTTCGACCTCTGACCAGCGCATGGTCCCCTAAGTATCAATTTAAAGAATGCACTACATATTCCCAGATCAGTCTGCGCTTGTTGCTTACATTCACGAGCGACTATCACAAACAACCGCCTTACTGATCCCAGTGCTCCCCGCTCGCTCGCTCGATAAGGCACCGTCCGGCGCCACTGAACGTGAACCTGAGTGTGTTCAGCCTGAGTTCTCGGACGACAATCCTCTGCCGTCATTATCCATCCAATTCCTCTGAAAGTCCATTCTACAATTCGTCTCTACTCTAGCGCTACCCTCGTCAGCCGTTCGGCTCAAGAACCCCAGAAGCTCGTATAGCCGTTCCTCGGATTTATTGAGCACCAACGCCACCCGCCGTCCTCGAAGACAAGATCGCCGGTGCATACTCCCGCGGCGCCCACCTTGGTCTATATGTTCTAGTCGAATCATAACTTATAATTTCTGCTTACGAGCACACCCCCTACTTCCCAGCAAACGCTAGAAGGTCAGCTCAGGCGCCATTAGCGCCTTGAAAACGTGTTTCGAAACCCCCGCTTGGACGGCTTACTTGCAGCTTCTCGTCTCGGAGGGGGGACCGCTCCTTCTTCCGCGTGTGGACTTTCACCGTATTTCTGTCAGGCTTTTTGGCCGTATGGGCTCAAGGCACCGGTCAGCGACCGCAAGTCGCTGGTCGTGCTTTCTACCTCAAGGCCTAACGCGCACGACTTGAATCCTCGATACGATCTCGTATACAAAGGGAGGAGGGGGACTCCCGAGTCGAGGCCTCCTTCGTGCCATCGGTTCTCTTCCGGATCCTCGGCGGGCTCACGGTGACTCTGCCTAGAGGGCCGAACTCTCGAATCTATAGAACTCGCTGGATGTTCGAACGCCCATCGCTCACTCTCCGTCATTTTTTTATTATTATTAACCCGCAAATCAACTACGTTTCGAGAACTTCCTCAAACATTTGTCGCCCGTCTGACGTTGCCCCAAGTTCACCTTCGTTGATGTCGAGTCCGACGAGCTCGTGGAGGTTGCTGCTGTTTGGAAACTCAACGTCGACTCTTTCTCTGTAGAACACGTCTCGAGATCAGAAACTCCCAGCCTCGCTCATGAAGACGCTATTTCCGCTGCACTGCACTGTAGTCTGTCTGTCGGGCGACAATCCCCTGCTGACATCCCCCTCCACCCTAAGCATTCCACGGAAATATTGATTCCACAATTCGCCTCTAGCCCCGCTTGTCGCCCTTTCCTTCTTTTACACCCCGCCCTCGCAAAAGGATGCACGGTCGCACCAGAAGCCAGTAGGCCCAAACCTCGTTTGTCGGATTTATAGAGCGCCGACGCTACTCGCCGCGACGCGTCGTGTTCTAACACGGTAGGAGCGCGCTTTCAACGTGCTCCCTATTTGAGGACTGTTGCACGACACACCCTGATCATGACTCGCGATTACAACTGCTGCTTACGAGCATATTCCCGACAGGCGCTAGAAGGTCAAACCGGGCGGGCGCCATCAGCGCCTCGAAAGCGCGCTCCGAGAGGGCCTTCTCGTGTCGGAGGATGAATAGCTCCTCGCTCCTTCTTTCGCTTGGGGATTTCGGGAGTTCGTTTTGATTAGTCGGTTGTGTGCTCTAGTAGGACAACGCCCACAAGCCGCTGATTCATCGTACTTTCTACCTCACGCCTTGCAACCTTGATACACGAGCGCATCACCGTTTGTGCCAGGCTTTCGTCATTACGACCACGCACAACTGGCAGGCCGCGCGTCGTTTCCTCTCGAAATGTCCTTGTCTCCTCTTTCAAGTCCCGACCACATGAACAATATAGCCCGTGCGTATCCTATCCTCTCAATTTTCAAAAGGCTCCTTCCACATCCCGAATTTTGGAGGCGCGTTTCTATTTGTTGCTTCAACTGCATCCTCAAAGTGAACGTCTGGATGTTTGGTCTCTGGTCGGCCTTTCCACTTACTCTACTTCTCGTCGACATCATCGATACGTCCATTCATGTTCCTCGTCACATTATTCTCTCTACACCTGCATTGCCTGTTTACGAGTTATAGCATTCGGATTTTCGAATACCAATTCATTATTGATGAACCTCTTATGTACAATATACTTACACATACAGTAGGAAAGGTAAGGATCGCGAAGTGTCCTCCACAACGCCTCCCAGGGCATTACAGCCGTGGGGGTAGCAGCGCCCTTACAATTATGCATTGTATCGTTTGACTTCCTCGATAAGCGCCTCTAATAGCTTGTCCACTTTGCGAGGAAGGACATCTCACTTGGCGTTCAAATGGCGGACGATGATTGGAAAAGGCCCACTAAATTCTAATTACAATGTCAGAAATTAGGATGATCCCGTTGTCCTCGTCGTCCAGGCTTTTCTCCTGGCAAAACGCGAGATCATTTCTCAATCTAATCCGAGTCGTAATATAGACGGGTTGAGACCGTGATGATACTCGAGTATACCGACTGAGAAATCCGATGGATGATGGCTCCTCCCCTCTAGCGATGCGGTGACCAGACTGACCACGATCTACACTGAGAGAATGCGAATTCAACTTCGAGACACATCGTGGGGCTCTTGCTTCGGAGGTGGCTCTGGCTGTCGGAAAAGGTAGATCACGATTATCTTATCTTCTTTGTTCAAATCTCAGTATATCTTATCACTTTCTTGAACCGTTCCCACAGTCCTTATTTTTTTTCTCTGCAAGTACTACAGTCATCCACCGGCCAATGAGACACCACCGGCTAATGATACACCTTGGAACACCATGAAGGACTCAACTGTTTGCTTTGAAAAAATAACCCCATTCTCTATAAGTCTTTCATACACTGTGTATAAAATTTTATGGGTTTTGGTGAAGTCAATGCCCAGTAATAAAATCACCAAAATATTCATTTTGGTTGATTTTGTCACACCAGTCACTGGTACAGCATCTCTGGCTGTTTCTGCTCACGTTTGGTTGATTTTATGGCATACAGCTGGTATAAATTTATTTTAATGGCTCTATTACACTGATTCCAAGTGGTTTTATGAGAATCCATGGGCTGGTTGAGTTCTGGGATCAAATTTAAATTTCAGTGTATCAAATGATGGTGGATGACTGTAGTAGAACTGCATCATGAACTCATCGTGAATTCACTACGCATTGCCCTTCAATGATGCATTTCTCTTCCCGCTGCTCATTTCTTACCAAGAACACGTCCGAACCAACAAGGAGCGAGAGAACACCTCATCCGGCAATATCGAAGGTCCTGCCCAAAGACCCGATAAACGCGTAACTAGTACGCGTTTGTTCTGTTCATTTCTGTGGTCAACGAAGAGCTAGAAACTGTGTCCCTTTGGTCTTACATAAGGGCCCTCGCGTTCACAATGGTGACATAGGCCTTCCCCTGCCACCAGGACCTCTCCTTTGTTCCGCCAGTCGTATAATAGCCTCTTGAAACGATGGGGTACCACTCACCCATCCACGACCTCTCCGAGCATTGCCTCTCATGTCCTTAACGTACCCCAATTACGCCTCGACGCGGCCGGGATTGACCTACTGTCAAACAATCCTTTTATCCACCGGAGGACGTGCGCCCATTCCTCCCCCTCAGCCAGCGGTTTCGGCTACCGTCCCAGCGGGCGTGCGCCAACCAAGCCTCGCGAAGACCAAGGGACAGCAGCCGCGTTGCGACAATGCGAGCACGACGGGCTACTTGCAATTGCTGGCCACTCATCTGAAGGAGATCGGTTTTTCTGCGCATCGTCCGTCCGTCAGCCAACAGGTTCGTAGCGCCTGCGTCGAACACGCTGCCACGTCCTTAAACGTCCGTTCCAGCAACTCACGATCGTTCGCTGCTGCGACCCCGATCATTGCTGACGAGTCGGCGTCGGCCCCGCCGACATCTGTGGGTGAACAATCGTTTATTGGTCGGAGCCGTTGTCTGCAGAGTCCAAGTCGACTGCTGAGGGGACGACAAGCTAGGCGGTACGCTTCCACCTACTTATATCCTGGTGATTGCTGCTAATCTTGTCTCTGTTTCTTAGCTCGCCGACGTGAACCTGGGGATCTCCATTAATAGAAAAGATCCTCTTTACAGGTTTCTCAGGGAAACATACCCTGAACCCCGCCCCACACTCGAGACCCGACTTTGGGGCGGTCCCGAGAGCACTTGGGACTGCACCGCCAGCGAACCCTTTGCCGGCGATGAAAGCCTACCCTGACGGGATGTCGGGCTACCTTGACTATGGCATCCCGGTAACGCGAAAGAAGCAGGAGGAGATGAAGTCGATGGCCGTCGGTATTCCCGACTATCATGGCTCGTGTACGGTTCCTGCAGGCGAGGTGTCAGAGAATGCCTCACTGTCCCAGGAGCCGATGGTAGCGCTTAGAGAGCTGGAGGACGTCATGGCCGAGTTGGACGGGGAAGCCATGAAGGACGTCGCGTTCGAGATGTATCGCATGCTGGCAGAGGGGCAGGGAGCGATGTCTAGTGTCCAGTGATCGATGTTCTTCGCTCTTTTCCTTCTTGCGATTTGTCTCACTTTCCGAATTGTTTTCACTATCATTATTGCTTTGCTATGTTTTCGCTCTTCCTACGTACATCGCTTTCTACGTTTTCTCATGCCCTCGACGAACGTAACACTCGCTGTATTTATTATGATCCCCTCCATGTCTGTATAATTAATACCGTGGCACTCCGAGTCGCATCACTCATCGTAATCACTCGCCTTCTTGTTGTTTGAATATCATGTACGCAGTATAATCGCCTCTGAGGTGAATACAATTTCTTAAATACCTATGCGCCTCAGATATTGAGAATGGCCGCAGTGCGTAGTCTTGATATGTCAAGGAAGTGAGTCGGGAGGCGCATCAGTCGGGAGTCAGGATCACTCGAGAGGGAAATATATTCTAAACCGCCACAACGGCACGCTTCAAACCTTCTCACAATTTGAGAATGAGCGGGATCGCGAAAATACCTTTCGATTTCGCTTCATCCTTTCATCAGCTTCAAGGCCTGCACAGTAACAGTGTCGAGCCACAGAATTCCTTTCGGCGTCCTAGTGAGTCAGAGAGAGGCTCAGAACAATGGAGCACGGAAATCCGGAGATCTCACTCGACTCGACTCCCTCACATCTCGAGCTCGACATGAAATTGAGCGATACACCCGGGGTCTCTCTCGTGTGGCCTCCAATAGAACGCTTCAGAATTATGCGTTGGCTTTCACACATGCAACGCGGTGGGACGGCGTTTCCCAATGGGGCAGCTGAACGTTGTGGACTCGGAAATTAAATATGTGGCTCGATCGTACGGGTATGGTGCGCAACAGACAAAGGAGAAGCTATTTTATTTTTGCCCCTTCGCTACGGCGTTCTGTTTTCGGTAGACATGCAGGTGCATGAGAATACGGCGGGCCACAATTCTTCTGCATATAAATTGTGGGCGAACGCTTTGTCTTTCTCCCCAGAAACAAAATCTGCTCACACCAACGCGCGGTTGTTGACATACCCTCATATCACCTTACTTCGACGACCTCTTCAATACACTACGCCTCTGCCATGGCCTCTTCTTCAGCAATGTCTTCCAACACCTCAACAAGGTTGTCCCCAAAGAAAAAGGTCCATTGGTCGGAGCCATTGCCTGAAGGGTCGAAATCGATTGATCGGGGGACAACGAGCGATGTGGTACGTTTCTGCCTATATCCTGGTGATTACTGCTAATCTTGTCTCTGTTTCTTAGTTCGCCGACGTGGACCTGGGGGTCTCAATAAACAGAAAAGATCCCCTTTACAGGTTCCTCAGGGAGACATACCCTGACAAGAGTGACGAGGAGCTTCGGCCTCTTCTTTTCCTGCCTGAGGATAGTTGAAGGAGAGTTGTAGCTACGGTGTTCTGCGCGTCCCGATCTCAGTTTTTTTCGAACGCTCAATGTACACGCCGTAGTTATATATAGATTATTCACCTTTTTTCTTACTTAGTGACTTAAATCTATCTGATGCGCATCAGCCGACTGTGACATTCTACGTAATGGCCCGGAAAGGGAATTATATCCTGAAATGTCACATCCCGCCACCTGATCCCGTCGATAACGATGCTTTTTGAGATCTTGCTTTTCTCTGAAATGACAAACAACTTAAAATTCGTGTCAGTGAGTGTTGCAATTCTTATGCAAACGACGTTCGTCGAAGTTTTGCCCTAATTTATGGCAGACACAATGCAAGAAACGCTTGATTGGATCAAATGACGTGGCCTTCGCAACTTCTCCATCTTGCCGCATTTTTCAATGACGAACTTTTAGTAACTCATGAATAAGATACTGTGCTACTTGTATGCGCATTCGCCCCCCTCTGACTGCCTAATATCAAAAATGCTCTTCTCTGCTTCCACGTATCTCCTCATCGCCCAAGCACCTAGAAACGCCATCTGGACAGGCGGCAAGAGGTCGAGAATATGTATCATTCAAAAATAGCATGCTGGGAAAATGTCTGTGGTCTCTGCTCTGTGGTGCTAGTCTCCTAGAATCCGATGTTTGGATGTCCATGTTGGGTCCTGGTAAACGGGTTGATTAGGCGAGTAGTGTTCCTCTCTTACTTGGTGAAGATTAGTTTCACTCATCCTTTCGCAGCTCTAGATATGAATGTACTCGAAAGGTAAGCATGAATACGGCTGTCCGTTCACAGCTTTTGGCAAAAGCCGCCGTCCTGCCCGGAAGCAGTCTCGAGAGGGTCGAGGACATCTTTACTTGTCCCCGGAGACTAACACAATTGGTTCGCAGCCGTCGTCTGCGTGGATCAAACGTCGAACATCAGGCAGTTCTTCTCCTGAAGATTTCTCGCTCCCTCCTCTCTACCCATTTAGTCCACCGCCAGTGCTTTCCTCGCCGCCTGACGTCTCAAAAGTACAAGTTGCGCCAAAGAATGTTCCAAAATATGTTTCTACCCCCTGCAGTCTTTGAATCAACCCGGCTTTTGTAACTACTGAATCAACCCAGAAATTGAACTACTGATGTAACTAAATATGAAGTACTGATCCAACCCTATACCAAACTACAAATCCAACCCAGGTTCTTGATGTACTGAAGCAACCCTGCTTTTCAAGTTCAATTCTAGCATTTTAAAAGTACTGATACAACCTTTTTTCAACTTGTGATCCAACCCTTATTTCAGAGTGTAACAAAGTACTGGATCAACCCCTATTATGATTAAGAATATGTACTGATCCAACCCTCATTATTCTGCTAGAAAAGTACTGACCCAACCCTCATTATCCTCTAAAAGAAAGTACTGATCCAACCCCCATTATTTTCTAAAAGAAAGTACTGATCCAACCCCCATTATTCTCTAAGAGAAAGTACTGATCCAACCCCCATTATCCTCATAAAAAGTACTGATCCAACCCCCATTATCCTCATAAAAAGTACTGATCCAACCCTTATTATTCTCATAAAAAGTACTGATCCAACCCTTATTATTCTCATAAAAAGTACTGATCCAACCCTGCTTTTTTCAATTTCCTAATTGGGATGTCTCTGATCAACTGCACACAGCTGTGATCTTGTGCTACCTTGATCCTCTACCACCACCATCTCTGGCCTTCAATATGGGTAGAACTAAGAAGAACCCAAAGAAGAGAGCAGTAAGTGTGATAATTTGATATCTTTTGTCTTAGATCTACATTAACCAATAACATAGCTTTCCACATCAATGTCTGAAGATGCCAGTCCACCTAAGATCAAAGCCAGTAATCAAGATGATGCTAAGAGCTCTAGACGTTCTAAGAAGGTTAGAAGTAGATTCCCTTCTTGATACATCATAGATCTAACTCATTTCCACTAGAAAATACACTATCAGGATAACGATTCTGACGACTTCCTTTCTGACAACAACATTAAAGCTAAGAAACCTGGTCCTCCTCAACAGGTATGGTTTATATCATTGATCCTTGAATCTTTCTCTGATAAATCCATATAGCCAACCCGCAAGAAGCCAGGCCGTCCATCAAAGAAGGGCCAGGCAATCAGAACTGATCCACTTCCTGATCAAGATACTGTCATGTCTTCCCAATTTCTTCAGCCTCTCACACCTCCCCAGAAGGCCAACAAGAAGGATCCAAATGCTAACGAGTACACTCCACGTACTGCGCAGGCTGTCCGGTTCAGCATGCAAATACCTATCTGGCAGATTGAAGTGTCTCATATACCAAAGAAACAGCCACGTCACGGAACCACAGAGTCACCAGATATGAGGCCACTGAATAGGCTCACCCGGTTAGAGAAGGATGGATGGACATGTCTTGGAACAACACCTACAGCAAATGTGTACAGGCTGTTCCAGGATTTTGTGATTCTTTATGTTTTATATTATTATGATACTTTTACTGATTTTTTCTTGCTTTTTACAGGAGAATGACTACTCACCTCAGGAGTACAAGATCTCCAGTGGTCTCATCTCTATGCAGTTCTTTGGTCATCCTTGTGATCGGCCTAAGGACATACGTGCTCGCTCCTTTCTTCTTGAATGGGCAACTCAGGATCGCAAAGTTCCATCAAAGTACAAGGATAAATCTCGACCTGTTTTCCGTGTTGAGTATCAATGTCTTGGAAGTTGCAATGCTGAAGCACCTCCTGCAGAATCAGATGAGGATGTGAGTGAAGAAGAGGAGGAGGAGGAGCAATTCAGAGGATGAGAGTGAGAATAATCAAGAGGAAAGTAAAGGTGTGGATAAGCAGCTCAGAGGAAAGTGTGTCAGGAAGAAGCAAAGTCCAAAGGCAAGCAGCTGCCCTAGAAAGGTCAAGATTCATGTGCGTAATTATTTTTTCTTTTATTTCTTTACTCAACCACTATAGGTTGAGGTCATGACAAATGATCTTTCAAATGCTATGGTCTGGCAACAGTTTGTACACCACAAGGCCCACCACAGGCATCTTGAAATGTCACATTTTGTTTGGCAGAACATCTTAGAGCTAGCCTCACTCGCAAATATGACAGCATCCCAAATTAAACTTAGTATGTTTTTCTAAAATTCCTTTGTTGATTGTGAATAGTGCAACTAATATATTTTGAGGACTTTTGGCCTTCTGCGATCAACACCAGGTTCCACGCTACCGCTGGCCTACTCCAAGTCAAGTCAACAATATTGTTCAGAATGTCCGCCATAAAGAAAGGCTTCTCAATGATCCTTTACTTGCAATTGGGCTTTTTGCAGAGAAAAATCCTGATAAAATCTTCTAGTGTGTTTTGTTTTGCTTCTTGATTATACTATTAATCAGTCAATATTTTAGCTACTCTCCCCCTGATTACACAACAGACCCTCCCACCAACTTTGCTACAGGAATTCAGCATCCCTTTGCTATACAGTCACTCATTCTATGGTCTCATGCTAATGGTGTTGGCCTTGATTCATCTTATCGCCACAAGAATGAAAATCGAGCTCCAGTGACCTTTCTAACAACCATTGATGACAATTCTCATATGATTCCAGGTATGTTCAATATTTGTCTTTACAATTCAAGTTTTGCATTCAGGACCAG